>JAUMHA010160828.1:0-11290 GCA_032359765.1 Saxidomus gigantea
AAAACCATATTGACTTATTTACATGTCTCTTTTAAAACCTCTATTCTAATTACCCTTAAGAGTAAGTAAAGGAGACCTGTCTGCCTTAAAAACAAATGTAATAATATCTCATCCACCCATGAATTCTGTTTGCCCACTAAAACAATCAGTTTAAACTTTTTTTAATTTTTGTATTTGAAACGTATTTCGTCACATATGGCTAAGTTTGTCTGACTTTATTCGTAGTATACATTGTCAAGGCATGTTTTGCTAATTTCAAGCACTTTGTGATCAAAGACCTAAAATTGGTATTTTGTATATATTTTAAGTCTTTGATTTAGACATTTATCAGTTCTGATTTCTATTCAAAAGAATAGTTCGATTATATTCTATTAAGTCATTCTACATTGACAAAACTTACAATGATACAGATTAAACTAGTTGTACAATTGTACTACTTTTACCTTTTCATTACTGCATCAGGTATCTTTGATGGTGCTTTCACAAAAGTGGGTCCCCTTTTCAACATTTCCCGGAGCTCTTGTCCGCTTCCCGACGTCACTTCACTAGTACCTGTGCTATTTTTCGTGATGTCGTCAACGAACACCTTTACCGGTCTATTTCGAACATGCTCGCGAAGGTCAAGACTGGTATGAGCTTTTGTATACAGGAAGTGCGCACGTTCTGACTGCGTCGGTTGTAAATGTCGTCTGCTGACGATGTGACGTCTGCTACTTTTTAGACGCACGGGATTCAGTTTCAAATTCACTTTATGCGATTTTACTACCCTTTCTTTAAATGCATCTAAAATTTCTTGAGTTATCATGATATAGTCCCTAGAGTCTTTTATTATAGGCAGATGGTTGAAGCTGGAGCTCTGTTGCGTCTTTGGTCGTCTTGGCGAAGGAACGCCGGGCACGTGCCCATGAACAACGTTAGAACCATCCATTGTTCGAATATTAGTAAACCTTATCAACTTTCAAACGACGATGTCGAACATAACTAAATCTTAAATCCAGAAAATGGCAAACAAACGTCCACTCAATTCCGATGATACCGTGACGGAAGAAAATTAGAGCTGTAAAAACAACTTCCGGTATATTTGCATGGTTCACAAACAAGAAACAATTGATTCCACCTCTTCATAAATACAGCTGCGTGAAACTGTATGGCAGTTAAAATGTCATCCAATATAGATATCATTCTGATATCGACAGAAACTTGAGATCCGGACCACTACCACTCAAACTACCCGGAAATTGATAACGACGTTGGCTAATTTGTTCGAGTAATGAAAACACAATCTGGGCAGAAATAAACGGGACCAAAGCATTGCCCTCGTGCAACAGTATTGAACCTTGGATGAAAATCTATACAAAACAGACATTGCAAGCGCAGCAGAGAAGCAGAGCAACAAAGTTTGTCTTTGTTTTCGTAGATCATTGAATATCGTTTAAAAGATCACCTTTTAAAAATGGAACTTGAAGATACATCGATTTGTAATCAACTTCTGAGAACTCTACAAACATAACAATGAATCGTATTTCAAGCCGTGATTTTCGAGTACAGGGTGACTTGCAACAATGTCTAATAGTTTCAATTAGCGTCCAGCTGCCCAGTAATCAGACATTACCACAAGGGCTATTCCTGTATTAGCACACTTAGTGAATTACACTTGTTTATGAACATATTTCCAGAGGTAATAATCCAAACTTTGTAAGTTCCGCGGTACTATATATCAGTCTGTCTATAGATGTTAAAGTGAACAGTTTGATTGAACATGTATCCACACAAGCTCTGCATGAAGTAGCATTAAAAAGTTCAATCATTTTCAAGAGTCAGTAAATATAGGATTGTTTAAGTCCTCTTAAATCCTTGCTGTTACTTCAGATTTTATAACTTGTATTATATTTCTAACTATTACGCGATGTAATCACCATTTGCTCTTGTACATGTATACAAAATGCGATATAATTTTGTATATTTTTGTAACAGATAATTATCAGTATTTTGCCGCTAAAAGATACTTTTATAATATTCCCTTAATCTATAAGCACATGAAGCAGATAACACGTCATGTCGTTGAAATAAATTAACTCATTTGACAAATTACAAAATGTATTTTGTTTTGAAATAAATTGACTAATTTTAACAAATAATTTGTGTTGAAATAAACTAACTCTTAAAGCATGACTACTTTATAAACAATTGCTATTTTTTGTAATCAAACGACGGTAAAAACAGGCACATTTTACTTTCATTTATTTGTTTGAAAGTTGAAACAATATCAACGGCAATGAATTCTATCTAAATTGTCTATCTTTGTACCTTATTGACTTTTGTATTTTATTACACTTGAGACCAAGCAAACATTTGCTTTGCTTTAACGTCCGCTTGTATTTAGAAATGCTGTAACGTTCAATGTAAACAATTTTTATGCTAAACTCTATCGTTTGATTGTGTCTTTCTTTTATTTAAATTCTACTGATTGTGGTTAACAAAAGGTATTAAAGCGTCCGATTTAGCTTACCCGAACAATGTTTGAAAATACTTTTGTTTATTATTTTTAACAATAAATTGTTCGTATTTATCTGAAATTTGATACCATTTTAGATTTAATGAGGCAAACGTTTACCTTTCAAGCTGTGATTTATCTTATTTCATTAGCAAGAGGTCGTTATGAAAGTGTATGTCACCCTGTGCATTTCTCCAGAACAGTTGGGTGGTTCTCTAAATACCGCACGATTCTATTTACGGTCTCTATTACTGTAATTTTCGAAAGAAGCGTTGCCTGTGTAAAGTGACATTTTTTTCATAATGTGACAACAATTAACTACATGTATTAATCGAACAATCATAATCATAACCTGCTTAAAATGTGAAAAACTAATGCATCTATAAATTAAGACACGTCATACTCAGAAATCAATTGTAAAGATGAATTGTAAGCCAAAAATAAAGTACTATATTGTGTATGTTTACAAATTATAGTTACCAGTAATGGTGCTTCCAACCAGGATACATAAAAGCACACGTTCTTTTGCTATAACTGAAAGACTCGTAGGAAATGAGGTTTTGTGATTACATTGGGGGCCTTTACATTAAAATATTCCAGGAGCGGCTCGCTACAGTTTTGTAGTTCCCCGAAAAGCTATCCTCTAAAGCTATTTCAGTAACAAGAACGTTTTGCTTACACTTAGGTCGTGGCCGCGCTGAACGTTTTGATCCGTCTATGCATGGTTTGGCTTATATTTGGACTCGGACTATATACGCATGTGCCTGACTTAAGCATAACAACGTACAATAGGTGGCATTACCTTAACAGATACTCTATCTGTAACCCAATTTGTACGTCATTGGATGATGTGGCTATACCGTCCGTCATGTAATAAGGTATAGATGTAGCTCTTAATATTGTCCCATAATGCACTAAAACATAGAAATGCCAATGTTAAAATGAATCAAAAGAAAGTACATGTACAATGTATGAAATGAAATACTGAAGGACAAACTTTAGACAGAATCAGTGCTATACAGAGAATTATATCTTTGGTCAGATATTTCTACTGCAACACTTTTCTAAACAGAGATACATGTACAAAGAAATAAGATCGATTATGACAGTGCCTCAGATCTTTTCTGTTTTCATTCTAAAATGTACTCAAGTTATCACTGGTAAAAATATTATAATGAACTGTTGAAGGTGACTTTTACAAACATATTCACACTTGAAGAAAAGAGACATCGTCTGAAATGAACGCCATGTATATCTGGTGTCAATTTAAGCACATTCATGGAAACTGGGAGAAATGTAATTGTTTTTAAGAAAACATCAGTTTGTGATCCTTGCACGGTGCTAACAGCCTGCACCTGGCAGCATACGCGTGATCGTATCCAGTTTTGACAAAAATAGTGGAGCTATTTCTACGTAAGCTGCCTTTGAAAGTTTCCAACTTGTTCTTTCGCAGTGGTAGTGGCTCACGGAACAAATGTAATTTGATTCTTTTATTTTCATACATGATACGACAGTTAAATGAGAATGATGGACACACAAATCAATATGTTCGATATGATCAAATGCACTTTCTGTATACTACATTGATCATCTATTGCCTTAAATATTGATTTCATATTTCGCCCATATTTGGAATTTAGTTATTATAAATAGTTATGAACTTAAGCTGTTAGAAACGTAAACAATCCATGATAGTGTATGCATGTGATGTAAAATGGCTTTAAGATATTATCAGGTGAGATATAGCTTTTTAAATATTGAAAACCGATAAATGAATTGATTAATTGTAAACTCACTTAATCATTGGAATTAAGCAGACTTTCTTGTGCAAACAAAGGCTAGTGTACACTTTCAAATAAATAAACACAGGCTTCAACTCAATTGTATAGCTACTTGCGTCACATCTTAAACAGACCACGACGACAGTCTCCAGAAAGAGCCCTGTTTTGTTGCTTTAGAAAGGGCATTTTGGTAAATTGATGCCCAGTGGCCCGAATAAAGGCAATGTATCCATGTTTCAAGTACACAAGCCAAACCCAGTTTGACCGCCACCGCGAAAATACATACCCGTACATACACCGGGTATTTCCATCAATCAAATAAGCCTTCTGCTTATCTACATGTTTTTCTCCGAGCTCGTTTCACATATCTCCCCTCATGAAGGTTCACGTGTACTCTGTTTTCTTACCTCGTATTTTACCGGTTAAGACTGGTTCGTAGCATGTGCTGTGGTCCTGACTTCTATGAAAGTGATATAGTTCAAAACTCCTAAGAACTCAGTAAGAGACATATGGTGAACTGACGGACGGACGGTCGGTGGGTCGGGTGGACGGTCGGAAAGACAGATAGAACGCAAATAAGTGTCTTAATTGTCTTGAGTTGCAACAGAAGTGATACAGCATGGTTGATGAAAATAACTTTTTTGAAATATGAGTATTACTTTATTAAAGGGTACAGTTGTCGCACAGGGAAGTCGTTTAGATAAGGAAGCTGCTGCAAAAAAGTTAAGAAAGGCTATGAAAGGTTTGGGTAAGTACTACTCGGACAAAGTAAAAGTGGCCAATGCAGGGAAATGTCTGCGTACATGTAACGTTCAACCAATGAAAATAAAGGCTATTAGGGTCCTGGTCTGTACATTTAAGTCAGGGCAAGCGTATTATGAAAGGTGTGAGAGGAAGTGACCTCTCTATAGGCAAACTAGCCAGCATAACAAAGACTACAAACAAGGAAGTCGGGTAGGTTACATATCGACAAACGAAGTATTATGGAGAATCTGTGAGACCGTTGAAGTTTTATTGCCAACATGACCTTGATCTTATTTGATGAAGTAATGTCAATTTTACAAAAATGCGATATCAGTAATAGATTTTATACAAAGAAACAGATTTTACCTGAAGGTGATATCTAATTTACATTAATTATTTTGCGAGATTTAAGCCTTCTTCTCGGCGTCCCTTACATCGTTCGTGACTGAAGATACATGCTGATAAATCACCAATAGTAACAATACATCTGGAGTGAGATTTCAGATTACCTCATAATTCCAGCTAACGAATGCCATTTTTTCAGGGACCGACGAGAAGGCAATCATAGAAGTTTTAAGTTCCCATAGCAATCATGAACTCCAGCTAATTAAAGATCATTATAAGACTATGTATGGAAGAGTAAGTAAACAGCAGCTGGTTATTCAATTTCTTTCTTAATTACGTCAGTAAATTGCGAATGGTGATACATTTTACTAAAGCTTCACGTGCTTAATGCAGGTCATTACCATATCATTTTATGACAATAACATTTGTATCATACACCAGCAGCGGAAATGAACCAATTTGTCACGTGCGCTCAGTATCACACTGCATCCATATTTACTAAGAGAACAGATGAAAGGCGAGGCAAGGCTTATTGCTGTAATTGATTTACCTGCTAAACAAAACTCAAGTACATTCGTGTTTTTTGTTCGATGTTCAGATTCTAGGCGAGGATTTCCAGAGCGAACTGAGTGGGCACTTTGAGAAACTCTGCTTGTATTTACTACTGCCTCGTGCACATTTCCAAGCATATTGTCTATACCAAGCAATGGAAGTAAGGGTTTTCTTTTATTTTAAGAATGTGATTGAACATTGCAAGCTTGTGTTTAAATAAAATGTATGTCTTGTAGACTTTTAGCTTTAAAATAGCATTGAAATAAAGTTTGGCGGTCAGATAAGAAATCGAGAAAAGAAAATAATGTTCATGTATAGTTAGTGTTTATTATGGAGTAAATAAAAAAGTGTCAACAGTATGAAGTACTTGATATTTCTAGGGACTTGGTACAGATGAGAGCACGCTGATAGAGATACTGTGTACAAGCACTAATTATGAAATACAAGCCATCAAAGACGCCTACAGAGACAGTGAGTTCTTACTCATACATATTATTCAAAACTGACATATACCAAACGGGTCTAGCATCCATGGGTATGAAATAAATGTCCCAACCCTGCAAAAGACCCATAAACCGTCCTAAAATTATGCAAACGCTGTGTCATTGATTTAAAAAATCGATTGACTATATTGTTATAAGACCAGAACATATGACTTGAACACATAAAATAAATTACTATTTGTAAACAGGCAATCACCTAAAAGTAAAAAAAAAAAAAAATGTATAGTATAAAGTGAAGGCCGTTTGATTGTCAGGATTCCAGAGAGACCTTGTGAAAGACCTTGACAACGACACAAGTGGTCACTTCCGGCGTGTTCTGGTTGGTATTGCGCAAGGGAACAGAAGTGAAGAACAAGTCATGAATCAAACATTGGTGACGAAAGACGCGGAAGATTTGCGAAAGGTTAGGCAAAACATGTTCTTCTATATGCAAACAATTTATATTCTGTGGTTGTAGAAGAGATCTGCGAAAGGTTAGGCAAAACACTTTGTTCTATATGCAAACAATTTATATACATGTACTGTGGTTGAAGGGGAGATCTGCGAAAGGTTAGGAAAAACATTTTTGTTCTATATGCAAACAATCTATACTGTGGTTGTAGGGGTTAGTCAAAAGCTTCGTGCTATGCTTGTAACGACAAATAAGTCAGTGCTTTTTTGTTTTACTACTTTGTTGTATACATGGTATAATATTACTATGGTGATGTATCGTTATTGATATCAACACACAATTGTTCCTTTCCTGACTTTCTGTGCTAAATACGACGCTTATAGTGGCCATTAACAACTGACAATATATTTATTAGTTATTACAACAGCTTTTCTCATTTTTCATTGATTAAGAAAAGTATCCTCGATGGTACAAACAAATTTAATTACCAGCAAGAAAGTTACATGTGTTTTATACAAAACAATAAGCTCGTTTTGCAATGAAATAGTAGTAAAAACATCGCAGATCAAAAACCGTTTTCTAAATTGATGTTATCTCGTTCGGTTAGGCTTAATTTAAATATTCCGTAGTGAACGTATGTGGTATATATACACGATATGGAAAACTATATTCAATTTGGTGAGGCAAGAAAAGTTTAAAAACCGGTTAGCCGAAAGATATGGCTGTAGGTTCTGGTCGTAAGCATAATCAATTTGCTTGCTTAAAATAATTGTGCACGTGAAGAGAAGTAAACCAGATCATGTTAGATATGGCTAAGTACTGGTCGTATACATAATACATCTACTCTATCATATGGCCTGCCCCTTGACGTAACTAAAGTGTTTTGTGTATAGCCTAATGAATATGACTTGAATTTGTTCTACATACATGCAATTCGATTTCATCCTGTTGGCTCATTTTAAGGCAGGTATTAAGCAACTAGGTACAGACGAATCTGTGTTCAACAGAATTCTGGTCTGTCGGAGCGTTCCTCATTTGCAAGCCGTGTTTGAGACGTACAAACTCAGGAACAAGGAAGACATCTTGGCATCGATCACTTCAGAGACAAGTGGAGACCTCAGAGAGGCATATGTCGCCATAGGCATGTAGTTCTCTTGTATCTGAATGGTTAATGTTAACATTATGATAAACATTAATCCAGTCTATTTTGAGCGCTCGATTGTGTACAAAGTCACATCACCACATTCACTATGCGTTATGACGTCTTAATAACAATTTCAAAGCAATAAAAAGAGCTACGACTTCACTGTTGTTTCGGTATATAAGGTTAGGAGTTAGAGTTAGGAGATGGGTATTTTACTGTTTCGGCTGGATATACATTGTTTAGCTGTAATCATCGATGGTTTTGAAAAATGTGTAGAGTAATCGTGTTGGAACAGTTTATATTTTCTAATACAGCTCGGTATGTGATAGATCCTCTGGACTATTTTGCTGAATGTTTCTACACGTGTATGAAGGGTGCAGGGACAGACGACAAACGACTGATGCAACTGGTTGCCAGCCATTGTGAGGTAAAAGGTTTTTCTTCTATTGGCGCTTGGTGTTTTCTGAAAAGGGTCGAGTAATTTGTATCCGCTCAAAATATAATGACTGAAATACAATGTATAATTTCAGTATTGATAGGTACTTTATGTGTGAAGTTTTTATAAAGCTACTCCATGACAATGTACTCAAGTGTTCTGTATGTATAAGCATAGATTGACAGAAACTTCTAGGGGACATAACTCTGTCAATGACATTACAAATCGACATGCTTAACAAATTGAAATTATTGTGCATCACTTGCTGAAGGTTTTAGTTTTTTTACCATAATTAAATGCAAGAGTTGTGTGCGGTCATGTTATCGGTCCTACATTATTTATAGACTGATCTGAAGGATATAGGGGAGACTTATCTGAAGAAATATCACAAAGGTCTGTCACGTGCTGTACATGACGACACGAGCGGAGACTATCGTAAACTTCTTGTCAGACTCACCAATCTTAACGTTATACACTCACCCCCGGACCAGTTTGTGACAAACAGTGCCATACAAATGGAAATGGCTCAGTCGGGCGTTAAAGACACTTTGTCATAGAGGTTGTTATGGAAACATGCATTAACGTGGATTTGTTTACTTATATATTCCACAACTACTAGCTGTTTGGTGTCTTACTGAATCTTGCTAGAAATTTGTAGTGCATGTATTTTAAGATATATTGAAATAAATATGCGAGTATAAAGGGTATGTGCTTATTACCGGAGAGAAGCATATTTGTTGGGAAGTAACAACGGAATAAGCTACATGTAATCAAAATGGAAACCATCTGTGTGATGTTGTCGTATCTTCTATGTTATTTTATACAAACCTGACAAAACCCTTAAATTGGTATATCGTAATAAAGAATTTACTAGTCATTTCAGAAGTAAGATTTTCTAAGATTTCAACATACCTATGTAGGGGACTCTATTTTCCTCCCCCCAGCAGGCAGGCTTCTTTGTCATCCATGAACATTTAAAATAATGTAAAATTATTTTTAATTTCGGCCAGTGGTTTGGTACAGTAATTTTTTTTTTAATTTTCGTCATAAACATGCATTTTGTTCCAAGTTTCATTACTGGACTGAAAATGTGGCATCTAGTCTTCACAAGGTAAAACAATTTTGAAACCCAACTTACCGCAGATTTCATCAAGACAGCCATACTCACAAGGTTTTTCTGTCATTGGACCTTATGAACTAGTGTTTGAACCCACATGATCCAGTTTCAAATCTGACCTAGACATCTTCAAGACATTCTGACCAAGTTTCAAAACGATTAGATTGAAAATTTGGCCTCTAGGGTGTTCACAGGGATTTTTATTTGACCTAAACTAGTGACCTAGTTTTTGACGCCCACATGACTCAGTTTCAAGCTTGAACTTTCAAAATGATCAGACTAAAAATGTGGCCTCTAGAGTGTTCACAAGGATTTTCTATGCTTTGACATAATGACCCTAGCTTTTGACGTCCACATGACTCGATTTCAAACTTGACCCAGAGATCATCGAGGCAAACATTCATACCAAGTTTCATGATGATTGGCCTTAAAATGTGGCACCTAGAGTGTTACAAGTTAGGTGTGGACAGACGATGGACATTGGGCGGTCACAATAGCTCACCATTGTGCACTTCATACTCAAAACAATTGAGGATATGACCATATAGACTGACGGGGAGATGAGGTCTGACAACCACAATCTTATGCTGAACAAGAGTGTCAAACTGTCTCAAAATACGCCCGTCAAGGAGGCATAACTCAGTATCTGGCAGTTCAAGGCTTTGGTAAAATCTGTTAGAACTATAGAGCAGACAAGGCTAATTCATCTCTTTGAACTATGGAGCTGAGGATAATTTCATCATTTTTCGATAATTCAAGGGTTATAATCTAAAAGTGCCTTGAGCGAAATTTATGGTCATCTTAACTTGTGAAAACTGCTCGACTTAGAGAGGACAAGGCTTATTTGGACAATTTTGTATAAATAGAGTGTAAACTTAATAAACTATTAAGGTACAATCTGTGTTAAATCAGGCTGATCAAGCCGAAGCTCTATCGCCCTGAACATGCTGTACAAAAATGATTCAGATTGGTGATGAAATGCAGGTGCTAGAGTGGAAACATTAGGTTAATAATACTAAATATTGCATTTCTTTTATTTGGGGCCATACCTCTCAAGGTATTATTCTGACCAGGCCCCTAATTAAATTCATCTGAAATTTTCTGGTCATACACATTCTGTAAATATAAGGATTAGCTCTAACAAAAACTTTTGTTTTCTGAAACCAAAAGGCCTAGAGCTTAGATATTTAGCATGTAGCATTGCCTAGTAGACATCTACCAAGACTGTTCAAATTATGACCCCTGGGTCAAAATTTACCCTACCCAACAGTCACTTTATTGTACATAGGCTTATATAGGAAAAACTTTAAAAATCTTCTTCTCTGAAACTGCAAGGCCTAAAGCTCAGATATTTGGCACATAATATTGCCTAGTGACTTCTTTAGCAACCAATGACTTCCTTAGCAACCAGTGACTTCCCTAGCAAAACGTGCCTTTATTAGCAACCCCTGACTTCCTTAGAAAAATATTAGTTCCCTAGCAACCAGTGACTATCCCTAGCTACCAGTGCCTTTCCCTAGCAACAAGTGACTTCCTTCACAACCATTGACTTCCTTAGCAACAATTAAATCCCATAGCAACTAACGAATTCCCCTAGCAACCAATGACTTTCCCTAGAAACAAGAGGCTTCCTGAGCAAACATTGACTTCTTTAACAAGAATCAAGTCCCCTAGCAACCAATGACTTCCCCTAGCAAAAACTGGCGACAAGTGACTTCCTTGGCAACCTTTTGCATCATCTTGCCACCAGTGACTTACCTCCAAAGCAATTAGCAACAATTGT
>JAUMHA010160939.1:0-16770 GCA_032359765.1 Saxidomus gigantea
CTGTCGTAGCTCATGGCGATGTAATAGGATTGAAAGACGTCTTTTATTTCTGTCCGTTCTCCATCCACCATATGTTTTATTCAGTAAAAGTCATTGTTATTAAGATATTGTAAAAACTGTCGTTGTATACTAATTTAGGTACTCTAGATTCATACAACTTAGATTAATCACTCTCATGGAATCAACCTGGAAGAGAGAGAGAGAGAGGCAATGTTGAATTATTTGAGTCTTGCCCAAGGACACTACCAACATGGCTATGGTAGGGATCAAACCCGGACCCTTCTATCCTGAGGCAAACACACTACCACTACGCCATGGCGGCTATACTAAACATTCTTACTTTCGTCTCCTGGTAAAATAGTCACACTTTAGCAATCTGAATAAAACCTGAAGGTTATCTGCAAGTTTGATTATTGAATAGATTTGACCACTTTATCCAGGGGCCCTTGATTTAAATATAAATTGATCAATCACTCAAGGAGTATAACATCTTGACATAATCGTCTACTAGGCAACATGACCTCTGACTCCTCTGACGTTGATGTAAGGTTTATATCAGACCTGAGCAGTCTTAGAGATATTCCTTATAAATTATTCAAAAAATTGTTTACACTCAGGGAGGCTCATTCAATGTGTTACATTTTATGGACTCCTTATTTAACAAAATCTTACTTCTACCTTTGTTCTTATCTTCAAAACTCCTTCATTGATGCACGTACCCTGATAAGCATGTGGAGGGTTGGAGTCTAAAAGTAGGTGTAAAGAAAGGTTTTTAGCCATGAAAATGATAATCTACACCATGTATAAATGTATTTGTCACCTTTTTGCCGGATGAAGTTACTTAAAAATGTACCATACTCAATTCAGTGTTAATACCCGGAATTGGGAACAATAATTGATTGCTCAGTAGATCAAAACAACACGTTTAAACACACAGGGGTGCTACGGTAGTGAAATTATTATTAACTGATGACTGTGATTTAATTATCTCGCAAAAGTGTTGTGATGGTCGCTGTTCTCAACCAATCAGAGATGCTAATCGTTGTAGTGAGTATTTTGCTATCGCTCATGTACCATCATCATCAAACAATATGACATACAGCTACTACAATACATGATATTAGGTTTGAAGTACAACAGGACTACCTAAATATGTTGTATAGACTGTCTTATCTAATTGACACGCCGACCATCTTCACACTTAATCACCGGCATTGTCTCCCTAAACACGTTCCAGCATCCCGGACTGTCTCCTTTAAGAATTGAGACTGCCATGAGTGCACTGTAAATGTTTTATAGATAATCAGAAAGCATCGGAAGGTTAACTAAGTTACACATTTGATTTGATATTGTTCAATGAATTGGAAAAATACAAATTGTCTAGCAGACTGAATCAATTCAGATTCACCATTTTGTCTCTTTTTATCGTATTTTCTAGATGATGCTTGGCTTCAGTTATGAAGATTGTATTTTTTTATTCCGCACATAATGATTGCCAGTATGGCTTTTGTTGCAGTTGTAGAAATGAAGGGAAACATTGATTGTGAATCGTGTCGACCTTTGTTTGAGATCCTTGTTTAGATAATATTAATTTGTTTTTGGCTATTTAAGTCTGCAGTAAGCTTTAGGGGTTACTAACAGACTTCTGCTCGTATAAGAATCGGCAGACTGTAAAATATTCATGAAATGAAAAAAAATGCATACTACAAAAAGCCTTAATAGAGGCCGTCTATTAGGCCCAATTTTTACGATATTTCATGTAGTTTCACGAACTTCGGATTCAATGCTACGTTACGTCTGTATTTAATTTAACTCTATCAAGTATTAGTACATCTGTTCTTTTATTATGGTTTATTCAGTCGAATTTTGGGACCCAGAGCAAACAAGTGGGCAAGTTCCAGCATTCGGAGCTTGTTCATTCTTAAGTCATTAAAGCCTCAGTGTATGGTGAAACTTTATAAGGGAGGGGCTTGTGTTTAGACTTTTTCAGTAACATTCAATATATCTTTGAATCTCTGCTAAACTTTGTATAGTGTGGTTCGCAGCTTACAGAAACATTGTAAGAGATTTTTCCTTGATGCGCATTCCCTTTTTGTTGCAGTCACCTTTGAAGTAATATAACGTATTGACCACCTTGATGATAAGTTTCCATTTTCCACAGTTTTGCAATGAATACCTGTCGAACTGCATCAAAACAGTGAATTTGATTTGGTTAGAAATCGAGAAAATTATATATAAAAAAGCAGCAGCAACAAAGATCAAAGACTCAATGTATACTTTGCATAATGTATATTTTGCATATAAATAGATCAATGATTCCCTGGTGTAGTTCTCACCTGAATTTATAGGATTCGTTTCTAATTTTTATATTCTGTAGAAAGACCCCCTGAAGGGTCGTTAAATTTCTCAAAATGTCTTTTATTTCTGGATTTATTATGTTGTTATTGTGAGGGGAGTGTCTGAGAGGCATTATTATTAGGTCTGTTCATTAATTAATGGATTGGTTATTCCGAAATTATTGTATGTTTGTTGTTCCGGGTTATATGTTCTTTCTGATTATATTTATATTTTCTCACTGATATATTTATGCAGTTTGATTTAAAAGGTGATCAGTTTGAATCTTGCTTTCAAACAAAACATTCCAGTGAAAGTTAATTTTTAATTTTTATACACCTGAAGGGATGTATTACGTTATTGTGCTGAGGTCGTACTAAACCGTAAGCAATTTCTGTCCGGAGCCATATCTACCGTGACACTCGTAATGCAATTTCAATCAAACTTTGCGGAAATGTTTATTACCGTATAGAGTTCTTCTTTGAGTTTTACTTGAATTACTTCAGAAGCACAGGCGTTATGGCCTTTTGAAAATTACCATGCCTTAGTCACACACGTCACATGGTACATGTCACACACATACTCTCAGTAGTTATTGCCCTTGAATTATCTGTAAATTTGTAAATTCTCGAGCCCTCCATTCCATAGGAGTAGTCAGACTGTCCATATTGGGCTGTAGCATTGACATCAAGTATGTAAAGAAATGCATGTGTATCAGGCGCAAGGAATCTTTAGTGATGCAGAACATTTTGGACAGTAATATGTTTAAACTGCATTTTGTCATGTTTTAAGACTAAACATATTGAATTTGGTAGGTTTGAAAGGCAGTTTTCACAGGAATCTTTATTCAATTTTAGATTAAATGTGAATGGAAGAAGACGAGACATTATAAATGTTTTGCGTGTAATGGATGTGTCTGAAATCAGCCCGGAAACTATGATATGACTGGTTTAGTTTTCAATTTTAACACGCCGATTTCTTAAAAAACTGCAAGGAACTTTATTGAACACGTAACAGTACATCATATGAACTTTAAAATAAGAAATTTGATTGGATGTTCTTACATATGTCACATTGTTGCGTCATTTACCGCACAGCGTCTTTGGAAAAACGTGCTGTCTTTTATCGTGAAATAAAATACAAGTTGTTCGTTATATTATGTTTATATAGGAATTTACATAGCAGAATCATACAGTTAAAATTATAATGTACTCAAAGTAAAGTGCTTGTGGCAAATTCTGTACATTTAGATTTTATCCTTAGTTCCAATAGAAATTAATATTGCATGCAGTCAAATTCAGGTTATTTTTGTTCAAGTTTTTTTCTTATTATTCAACATGAATTAAATATGTAAGATTAGATCGGGGTAATAATAATAAAAGAAAGTAGCAAAATGTTTAGGAAGAAACAACTTGAATATGAAAGAAAGGCATATGTCAACATTTTTTTAGAGTGAATAGAACATGGTTCTATCAATATCCTGTCAGTAAATTAATTTCAGTATATCAGTAAATATTCAAAAAGATCCTGGGACTGTTACAACCTTTAAACATTATCTTTTAAAATCCAAACATAGGAAGAAAATGAAATAAGGATTTTAACTACAGGTGCATTCTTAGAAATAAGTATCGCTAGATTCCGATGTACATATTTGTAATTTGTTGAGTACGATACTTCATGTGACTAATCCTAATTCCTTTTGAATAAAATAAACCTGGAGGATTTGTTTTCACTTCCTTTGTAAATTAACCTTAATTATTTTTATTGATATACATCCGACATTGACTAAATATAACGACATTGACTAAATATAACACCAAGGTTGCCCAGGTGAGTTTATCAATTGGTATCGGAACGGAACGGGGAAAATTCTATGAAAGGCCAGGAGCAGTTGGAGAATTTGCTCTACTCTAATGAAACAAACTGTGATAGATTTTGTTACTGGTATCGCAGCATTGATTGATGATTTCGGGAACCAATATGTCAATGTGATAAGGAATTAGGCAAAGCAAACACACGAAATTGGACAGAAATTATAGGTTTTATGAAATTCTTTGAATATTCGATATTCAAGAAATTTTCCTGTGATTGAGATGGATACGTGATTGAATGACTTGTGATATTGTATTCTACGCACCTATGATAGGGGAGCGTATTTTACACAGTGCGGTAAATGCAAAGACTAGTATAAGGATTTTTAAGTAAATTGTGCCAATTTTTGTGACTAGAATAAATAGCAGTTGGAGTGTAGGACCAGTGGAATTTTGCACCGAGGTACCTGTGGAATAGCACTGGATTTTGGAACTTTAATATCAAGACTAGTGGAATATTATATTCATGTAAATTTTGCAAACTACCATTTCAAATTAATTTTTTTACGACCTTCTCTCCTGCTTAATTAAAATAAATTTGTACCTTAGACATCAAAATGTCTTAAGTTTAAACCTGAATCATGTCTAAAGTTTAAACCTAAACCAGAGTGCTTTTAGTATATTTTAAACGTGATGTAAGACTTATTTCATTGAATGTAAATAAAAATAATGAAAAAAATATGTTGCAAGTACTCTTAGTATTAAAGTAAAATGAAAATTGTAAAAATATACCGTGATGTTAAAAGACGCTATATAGGTCATAAAATCAAAATCGTAACAGCACCATCGCTATAGATAGTCGGAGAAATTGATGCGAATCTGTGTAGTATTTCTGAAAGTCATTAATAATTCACGCCTAATACAGGTAACATTCTATCGATCCATTTGTTAAAATTTTATCGTTTCTGAATTTTAAACTGCCCCAAATATAGAATTTACCATTAAGTGAATAAGAATTTATAGTTCATCGAAAAAGAGTTTAAATTTCACCAAAAAAGAATTTACTATTCATTGAAAAGGATAATTTCTATAGTGATTTAAATTGACGTAGGGCTGTCTTATAGACTTCACCATACAATGCAATGGCTACGCTACAGACCTAAAAAGCAGGACATGGTGATAATGCTACAAACTTCCTTATGAAAGTTTTTGAATTTGTTCCCTAAAATGATGCTAGATTGATTCATTAGTAGGTATTGCGCTTGTCACCTGGACCTAAGGAAATACACTGTCAGAGATAGCTGGTTTAGCATATACAACACAGTTAGAAGTTAAGAACATCTGTACTAAGCAGCCACATTCTTTAAAATGCCACTTGCCTTAGAATCCTTTGGACAGGCTACTGTGTAAAAGTTTGACAGTTACATTGCAGGCTCAGTTGTTTTAATGACATATATAAGGTACTTGCTGCACTACCTTGAATAAAAAGATATGAAATTCATTGATTGTTGTAAGATATATCAGAATGTGATTTATATAATCTATTTTCCACAGATTTTAATGACTTTGCCAGAATGTTGCAGAGATATTACTGTAAATAAGACTTCAGGAAAGTCATTACTGTTCTGTAGTAAAAGACATTTATAATTTTGCAGTTGAGTTAAGCACTATATGAAGCTTAGTACAGTAATGGCTTCAGCTGAGTGTGTCTATGCCTAAAAGTACAGCAATGACAGAAACTGAGTAAAACAATGTCTGAAGTTGAGTACAGCAGTGACAGAAACTGAGTACAGCAATGTCAGAATCTGAGTACAACAATGTCTGAAGTTGAGTACAGCAATGTCTGAAGTTGAGTACAGCAATGTCTGAAGTTGAGTACAGCAATGTCAGAAGTTGAGTACAGCAATGTCAGAAACTGAGTACAACAATGTCTGATGTTTAGTTCAGCAATGTCTGATGTTGAGTTCAGCAATGTCTGATGTTGAGTTCAGAAATGCCTGATGTTGAGTACAGCAATGTCTGAAGTTGAGTACAGCAATGTCTGATGTTGAGTACAGCAATGTCTGAAGTTGAGTACAGCAATGTCTGAAGTTGAGTACAGCAATGTCTGAAGTTGAGTACAGCAATGTCTGATGTTGAGTACAGCAATGTCTGAAGTTGAGTACAGCAATGTCTGAAGTTGAGTACAGCAATGTCTGATGTTGAGTTCAGAAATGTCCGAAGCTGAGTACAATATCTGAAGTTGAGTACAACAGTACAACAATGTCATAGACTGAGTAGAGCAATAGCTTAAGCTGAATACATGTATGTCTGAATTCGAGTACAGTATAATCTGGAGCTGTGTACAACAATATTTGAAGCTGAGATCACCAATCTCTGAATTTGCATGCAATAATGTCTGGAACTAAGTGCAACAATATTTGAAGCCGAGTACAACAATGTCAGAAGTTGAGTACAGCAATGTCAGAAGTTGAGTACAGCAATGTCTGAAGCTTAGCAGTCTTTGGGTTTGGGCGTATTTACCGAGGAGGGGTTTCTGGTACTATTAAAGCGAGGATTAAAGAAATAAAGCAGCTTGTATGCAGATGCATTTTCACAATCAAATATGATGCTAAATGCAAAATGTGGTCAAGAGATATGTTTATAACCATATACGTCATCTACTGAAAATTATTCCATATAATTCATGCACAGGATATTGCTTCTGTCTGACTAGAAGATATTCCATTTATAACTATTCTATAGAGAAATTACGGGATATACTGGCAAAAAACTTGTCCAGCCATAATCATATCCATAATATCATTTCTAAGAGAGAATGATGAATAATTTTGTTCTTTTCTGTGGCTTTGAAAAAAAAATGTACTGTAGAAGATCCGTGAGACTGATAGTAAGCTTGGTAACAATTTTGCAAGTTAAAGTGTATAACTATTTACGATCATTAATAAGTAATAATGACTAACGGCTTGAACACAAAGAATTCACACCTACAGTAGTTATTTTGGTGATAAAATGTCAGTAGACTTTGTACTCTGTTAAGAAATATCTATTCTCGATTGTTTATGTCTGACACTTAGCCAGAGGAGGCCGGCATATTTCTTTTGTACTTGAGCAAGTTCTGAGGGTCTTACTTTACAGCTTCATTAGTGGAGAAACAATTAAATCGATCATAAAACAAAAAAGATCAATTTGTCGTCCTTTAATGTCTGAAGATAACCAGGGAGGAAGTAAGGTGACAGGATAGAAATAAGGTGACAGGGTGGAAATAAGGTGACAGGATAGAAATAAGGTGACAGGGTGGAAATAAGGTGACAGGGAGGAAGTAAGGTGACAGGATAGAAATAAGGTGACAGGGAGGAAGTAAGGTGACAGGATAGAAATAAGGTGACAGGGTGGAAATAAGGTGACAGGGTTGAAATAAGGTGACAGGGAAGAAATAATGTGACAGGATAGAAATAAGGTGACAGGGTGAAAATAAGGTGACAGGGAAGAAATAAGGTGACAGGGTGGAAATAAGGTGACAGGGAAGAAATAAGGTAACAGGGAAGAAATAAGGTGACAGGATAGAAATAAGGTGACAGGGTGAAAATAAGGTGACAGGGTGGAAATAAGATGATAGGGTAGAAAGAGACTTTGTCAGTTTGCTTGTTTCTTGCCGGGAGCAGATATTTTCAGCGATGTGATGAGTGTAGATCATGATCAGCAGGTACAACTATGTAAATTAAATATAGTCTACATTTTTTGTTTGGATGTGTTTATATCATTTGTAGCCTTGAAATTCTTGCTAGATCTATAACCTAAGCTGTATTGACTGTTAGCTGCAAGTTTAACGATTCGGGCCACACCAAATTGATGTTGTTCATCAGATTGTCTACAAAAACCTTGGAGCGAGTGAGCAATATAATGCATATAAGAAAACAATATTTGTTCCGAGTGAAAAATAATTACTGGTGCTTCAGTATGTTTATAATATTCTGATATATAATAAAATAAAAGAAAAGGTTCCTTTAGCTTGTTAACCAAAACACAACTGGAATCGGGTGAGTTAAGGTATTTATTTCGATGAAGTCAGTTGACTTTAAGTTTTATTATTTTTTCATGGGTTTTATGAAAATAGAAGGGAGAAAGTCCAATGACCTACTTATTAATTTGGTGTGGCCTCACCTGCAAAATTTCTTTTATGGACTTGTTTATCTTTCAGTTTGTTTTATGTAAGGTGCGTCTGACTAAGTAGCAAACATCGGACTGTTCAGATGTGCAGGCTGATCATGATCTACGAACTTCAAGTGACTGTGATCTCTACACCCTTTATGGTTGCAGAATAGATTCCCGTTTCTGATATAGGGGAAAAGATGGAATTTTTTATTATCGTTACATATTCCAGTAAATGCTTCCTATTATGTTACAAGTAGTTTTTGCCAAATTGTTGAGCTTTAACTTTAAACTTTCATCTGTGTTGAGGTCATGCAAGGTCTTGTGGTTACAGAAAAGGGTACGTCTAAGGTCTTGTGGTTACAGAAAAGGGTACGTCTCGCTTTGGCTCCATCAGAGTTGTGAAGGAATTCCTTTTCTCTGTATTGTCTGATGTCTCGGGGAGTATGCAAATGAGAGAAGGAATATTGATGTAGACATAGATATAACTTGTATGTAAATTTGGTAACTGATATATCTTTTGGGGGGCAAAGTGTTGTGAATTTATCCTGTTTTAGACAGGCCATTATTGGAATGCATAGCCTAATAGACATTTCATTTGAAATTCCTATTTTCAATTAGTGATTACATCCCAAGTGATTCAGTCTGGCTTTTAATCAAGGTTGGTTGGTGTAAGCTTAAGTTCTAAGTCTTGTAGGCCTCTGATTGGTCATACTGTATCAAACATGACTTCTGATTGGTCAAATTTTAAAACGAACTCATTTCTAACCAATTATAATGCATCCAACATGACTGTTGATTGGTCCTTGTCAGAAAAGTATTATCAGTTTAAATATTCTTTATGTGACTCTTACGGGGGTTATTAGTATTATAGTACTGGTAGTTCGGTAAAACTGTCTTGCATGCAAGTAAGTACTTGAAATACTGTTGAATCTTGAGTATAAACACCAAGAAAAAAATTGTAAACTTAATTTGTATACAAAATGTTTTTCACATTGCTGTTTGCATCATGCAAATAATGGTTAGAAATGAGTATCAAACTTTCTCTCTAGTGGAATACTGCAGAAAATTTTATCTTACCCCACATTGACAAGACACATTTGAAAGACATACTAAATTGTGATAGGATAGTCAGATGCTGAATACCCTAGTGTACATGTGGGTGTGCAAATTTTGTATCAATACTATTATTACAAGACATGCATCTTGTAGAGAAACTGTGATAAAATCTCAAAGAAATGAGAAATTTGGCATCAAAGTTGATTGAAGGATAAATACCAATAAATCTGTGTCGTCAAGATTTTAAGTCTTTACTTTTTGTAGACAAGTGAAGGCAGAAATCTTGTCTTCCATCTACCATGGAAACCGAGCTTTGATCTGATCTTCTGTCTCCTGCTTTATCATATACCTACCTAGACATCTTTCCAATTGATTAGACAGTGAGTGGAATAAGTAGAACGGCTTAGCTTCTCCGCTGCAATGTTCTGGCATCTTTGATATACATCTAATTCTGGACAGATAGTGTGTTGTCAACATGTTTTTCTAGATGTTTGAACTTTTTTTCCCATATTTGGAAAAAAAATGGTTTTGATTTCTTAAAGCTTTACTGTGATTTTGATTGGAAAAAAACATCTGCTGTAAATCAATAAATCAATCAATCAATCGATAAAGAATTAAATCAATTAAATCAATCAATCAATCGATAAAGAATTAAAACAATCGATCAAGAATTAAAACAATAAATCAATCAATAAGTCAATAAATGAATGAATGAATGAATGAATGAATGAATTGTTTAGTCATAGAGTAAATAAAATCTTTAAATAGAAAATAAATAATTTTATATAAATATAAGAATAAATAAATAAAATCAATCAATTGAAAAAAGTGTAGATAAATAATTATGCAATAATAAATAGATAGATGATAGTAAGTAAATAAGTAAACAATTAATTATGAATAAATCATTAAAGAACATTGTTTCAGGGACATATAAGAAAAATTGGCTCAGTTAATAACTGCAGCATTCATTAAGATGGAAAGACAATGTACAATTAGGAAACAAAGAAAAAGAAACAACTGATACAGACAATAATTATGCAGTGCTTTATCGCATTTATGCAGCATTTCCTTAAGGATCATAGTGACTGTAATGAGACGACTTTAAAATGAAAATAAGGTAGCAGAGAAAAATGGAAGAAAATGACGACATTCATATAAAGGTTGCTAATGGTAACAGTGAGAAATCGGTTGTTCCGCCAATTATGTCATACTGTAATGGCCGTAATGGAATATCTAGTGAAGTACGACAAGTGATCTCTATGGAAGAAGTTACCTGTAGGTTGAAAGGGATTAAGGTGAGTTAAATCAAGAATTATGTAAATAGGGATGCCACTTTCAATCATTTATCTAAAAAATGTGTTTAGTCACTTGCATGTTTAGTCATGAATGAGGAAAGATTTAGTGTATGATATGTGACATACTACAGCATTCTAAGAAATTGATCCGATTTTCATTATATATAATCAGTCACTATGTTGTAATATTACTTGCTGGAACCTTTTTGGAAAGTTAGATAATCGTAGGCCAATTTTTTAAAGGTCAAGCAAAATAATGTTTGATCACATTATAGTGTACCTTTTGTATTATTATACAAAGGTTATAGATAATTGTAACGTGTACAACGGAAGACAAAAGCTTCATTGTTGTTTCAGCTAGCTGAGTTGGTCAATGATTGGACAGTGGTCCAGTTTGGCCATACCAGTAATTGATTGATCATAATTTTACATGTTTCATTAATTTTTCATCTATTTCTGTTGTTCGTTACTGCCATTTTTGCTTCACTAGATATTGTTTGTTTTATAAATGAGCAACATGATTGGCCAAATTTCCAAAGTATGGCAAATCTGTAACTGTGGTGACAGGGCCAGAAATGTTCCCAGTATCAGGGACAATGCATGCAGTCTTTATGCAGTTAAAAATTTACAGCTGCTGGCGGTTGTGAATAATAAAACATTGTTTACCGTGGTATTTAACTTGTTTACTGAGGTCATATAACCATGATTAACTATGGTCGTCAGCCATATTTGAATAAGACATTTGGACTATGGTTTATTTTCTTGTTCATGGAGCAGCCTTGAATGATTTACCAGGAATATAAAAGATTAAACTAGGTTCAGTGATCTCTTACCTAGCTTTAAGGCTTTAACAATCTCTTACTATGGTTAAATCATGGTTAGAAATGGCCGAGCCTTGTTTGACCATGGTCAGCCATTGTAAGATTACTTGTTCTTCATTTAATAGATAATCAGCCTTGATTGTTGAACCATGGTTTAACATTGTCAATAAATCATGGTTAGAGATTGTTTTAACATGGTCAGTAGTTATGTTTTCATGGGTAGTTCTTGCAACACGCTTTTGTTGATCAGGTTGATCAAAGCCAAGACAGATTATGGCCAACATGGCTTACAAAGACAGGATAAGGCTAGAAAGTTGAAAATTATAATGAATTGGTTAACCATCCCTTCCCATCAGACACACTCCATACAGCCACCTTTGCAGCAGATGCAAAATTCAGAGAGGGAATCATAATGAATAATGAAGGGTTTGGTCACTACTTGTGGCCATGACATCTTGTAGACCAACAGGAAATGGTAAATCAGATGTAATTACACTCCTGTTTTAAGTATCTGCTGTATATAACAGCTTTGTTGGCTATTTGTATGCAAATAGCTGCCTGCGGCCTTCTCAGGGCTATCTGTAAACATTAAATAGTATTTCCCAGACATAAAAATTGATGTACCAGAGGAAAAGGCATTGCCAAATATTTGATGAAGAATCACTCACTGTACATTTTAATGAGTACTTTCCTTGTGTTATTGTCCGGTGTGAAGAGGTAGGGGATACCGTTTGAATTTGAAATTTCTGTCCTTGTAGATGGATGGATTTCACAAACTTTGTTCTCATATGTTCTCATACACAGCTTTGTGGATTTCGAGGAAATTTTGCTACAAGTGTTTAGCTACAAGCTTACATTATGTAGTAGTGTAGATCATTTGGAAGTCTTTATTGGTCAAAGTCAAGGTCACAGTATTTAAGAATAGAATGCCCTTCTCATTATTCTTCTCTATTGAATACATTGCTAAAGTGATCTGCACCAAGCTGTACTGCATATATCATCAGGTCATACTCCTCAGGTAAATGTCAAGGTTGCATTTACTAAAAATAGTGTGTCCTCATGAGTGCTTGTCCTCATTAACAGCTAACCGCTGATTGCACTAAAACTTTCACTTGACCTAAATCATACAAGTTTCAAGTCTGACCACATCTGTATCACAGATGTTGAAAATCCAGTCAGGTCATGATCTGTAACCCTATTTGGGAAACAAGGTTCATCAGGACCTTTACGATGTTGAAGACGTCTTCAGCTTTGGTTCATACACTGTTTTTACGTATGATTAGTTAGAAGTGAGCCAGAATTACCCACATTAATCATCTAATATAAGACAGATGATTGTCCTATCATCAATAATAACTTGATCTACATCTCAGAAATATCACTCACTTTGTTGATTAAATATTTCTATACATCTATTTACTGTCACACAAACAGAAATACTTTTTGGCCTTTCTTTCACAGAGTGGAGAGTTCTTTTTTCGTCTGTTCAAGAAAAAAATTGATTTAATGCAAATTTTGAGAGGATGAATCGAACTGTGCAAATATTTCTCCCTGAGTTTAATTTTCTTTCTTAATTTCAGTGTTGTACTTAGCTAAGTTGAAATCAAACAGAAATTTCTCTGGTGATTGCTCGGTTTGTTTTCAAAGTTGCATTATTTAAATGTCTGCCAGTGAAAATGTCAGAATATTTCATAGTGCCAAGCAAAAAGACATCGGCAAAATGTTTTGAAATGATAAAATTTAGTAGTTCATGATGTACCGGCCTTGTTCGCCATTTTCAGCAGAGTTATGTCCCTTCGTAAAAGCCAGTGTTTATTAACATAGATTGTAAATCTAAAAGTTTATTGGATACGATCTTTCAAATTTTGAAGAGTGTTGATGTGCTGAGTTTGCTCCCCACCTGAGTGACATGGTGTTAGTGTTCATTGGCAAAACACATTAATTCCACATTGCCTCTCTCTTTAATTGAGGTTGGTTTCAAATAGAGTAAGTACCGAGAGTGATAAATAAAGACCTTGTTTCACAGCAGAGAATGAAAAAATTAGTATTAATTTATTTTCGTCTGACATGTATCGGATGACAGGTAAATACATGTATTATAGATATAGACCATAACATCCAAGTCAAAATGCCTTGTTAATAAATGTCTGTTAATTTGTATATTTGCAGAAAGAGACATTAGGACAGTTTGTTCTGGATAAAGTATGTGACACGCTGAATCTTGTGGAAAAGGATTATTTTGGACTCCGGTTTGTTGATGCAGAAAAACAAAGGGTAAGTCAAATAATGTTTTCAGTAATCTGTATTTCTCCATTTATTAGTAATACTTGGGTAATTTTCATCAATTTGAAAGTAATCACAGTAAAATATGTCCAGTTTTCCATAGGCAATAGGTGTAATAAATCACCCACATAGTCCAATATCATTTGCGATAAAATGTTGCTATGCATTGAAAATAGTTTGGAGTATTTTTCAAAGACAATGTCTTTAGAGTCTAAATAATAAATTCCTGTGATTTTACGTTTATTAAATCACAGGTATTCATTCAAATGGGCCTGTGATCTAATAACTATCCATTTGAACTCCTAACAGTGATTTAATACACAAAAATTCACAGTACGGTATTTTGTATTTCTTTAGTAAGACTAAATTAGCAAATAAAGGGCATTTGTGGAAAGTTCTTAGGAACATGTTTTTGTCTAGAAATGTTTGTATGAAGTTTGAAGCAAAATGACTTTGATATTGTTCTCAGTCCTTTCAGTGCTTTGATGCTTTAATGTAAGACTATTCTACTGTTGTTGTTACAAGACTTGAAATTAGTACACCAATCGATGTTTTATATCGACATATCATGTTACGAGGCCATATTTAGTATTATGTTGTGAAAAATTAACCTTTAGGGGAAGGTTTAATCAGGAGGTGTTATTATTGACTGCTAGCTCGGATCCATTGGAAGTGACCTAGCTGGCACTAAGTACCAAAAAAATCAATTCCCACGATGCTATGCAATAAGTAATTCTACTGAATTATAAGACGGAGTTCATACTGTGCAAATGACTATGAAATTTAGAATAGGAGTTAGGAGTAAAACTGTCTGCTTGCAGAAATTATTTGCCCCGTTAGTTACTAGGAAAGCATCAGAATTTAGCCTTACTTTAAATCCTGTATGTTTATTAACTTTATGATTTGTTTTTTCAAACTTAGTGAAAACTGATTTTCCAAACTTTCTATTTCTTCTTCATTATCAAGTTAAGGGTTTTTTGTCCATGCTCTGACTAATACAGGATTATCTTTTCTTTTTTCAGCACTGGCTAGACCCTACAAAGGCTGTCTACAAACAGTTAAAAGGTAAGTCTCTGGGGTCAGTGTAGCTTAAAATTAAAAAAATGGTTTCCGGCTAATAACTCAAGGTAGGAAAGCGGTATTGCCATGGAACTTGGTATCAAGGTAGCTTACATTGCGATGTCAAACTTTTGATTGCTTTTGGGGTCTCTAGGGTCAAGGTCAATGTTGCCATGTTGCTTGTTCAAAATTTGTTTTATTTCTTCGATGAATTTATTGAAATTATTTGCTTCGCATGAAAAAAGGATGCATTAACATTTTCTCTATTTTCTACTGGGACTGACTTGAAATGCTTAAATAAGCAACATGCATGTATTTGTACGTGTTATTTCACTTTTAGAGAATTACTACAACCATTTGTAATATAAAAGGATTCCTTCATCTTTAAAAAGAGGGGTATAAATTGCATTATGATCTCTGCTTAAAACAATAAAAAGCTAATTGATGGCTACTACCTTGTACCAGTTTGCAAAGGTCTATTTGCTAGAACAACGAACTAGTGTCATAAATCTATGTAATTTACCCATTTTATATCCAGTGCGACTTATTTGGCAGTGTTATGTCTACTTCAAAGTGAAAGGGAACCATCATTATGTAATAAAAGCTATGTATGGATGGGTCAGTAATCATGCTGATTCAATATTCCAAACTTAACAGTTTTCTCAACGAGTACAATTTACTTCCTTATTTCATCACATTAGGTCAGATACTCCTATTGTTTTCCCCATTGACTTACATTATAAATCTGGTCAAAAGGTGACCCTGTATCATACCCCACCTATAGAGTGTTGATCAATGAAATTGTTTTTTTCGAACAGATTAGTCACTCAGACACCAGAAAATGCTGTTTTTATATGGGCATGACCAACCCAGTTTTTTATAATTTGGCAAGGGAGACAACCACCCCACTCGGTCAGGTGAGATTTAGGGGTCTAAACCGCATGTGTACACCTTCTATTCATATGGCGATTTCAGTGTTATTTGTTATGATAACCAGTCTTAAATTATTCATTCGCGTGCAGAAGACATTGCATTTTATTTTTTAAATGGGAGTTTTGCATTTGTAAACACAACCTTTTCTACCAATCAGGTAATGTCTCATTTAATCTTACGGTTTTCCCTGTACTTTTTTCAGCCAATCCCTGAGCCGGACTGCAATAGGATCATCTGACCATTATTTATATATCCCCCGCCCTGCTAAACTTGCATCAAAATGTTTGATGTGAAGTTTATTGTTATTATATGCATTATCCTGATGAAAGCGTGAGCTGAAACTTTGATCGTCGGAAGACAATGTTGTAGTTGAAGTTTCCTTTATATAAACTATAAAGTTAAAACTTTACAAACAAAATGTGAATAAATAATTCTTGTTTCTTTTACTGCTGCATAGAATGTCTTACATATTTTTTCATTGGAAAAAATTTATTTTTCCCTTTGCACGCTGTAGAGCATCTCATTGATGGTAATTCATTGACTGTAAATATCATGACCTTAATTTAGGCAGCTAACTCAACTTGATGTGTGATAATTTGTTTGTTTTGTCTCTAGAGACAGATATTTATTTCATAGTATGTCTTAATTAGGAACCAGAACTTCAAGCAGATCTACTAATGTAATTTTCACATGCAATAACATGTTTGCTGCTGATTATTGGAGTCAAGTACTTTTTCTCCGTCTTGCTTTTGGGTTATGAGGACAGGTACTCTGTTGTGTTCAATTACATTAACTGCCTCTCCATTCTGCTGGTATGTGTTGACTGCATCTTAATACTGTTAATTTGTATTAAGTGCTTATTCATATAAGGATGTGCCGACTGCTCCTCCTAGTTATTGGTTTGTACTGACTCTGACTGCTCCTCCTTGTCAATACTGTGTACTGACATTGGTTTGTTTTGACTGTTCATCCCTGACATTGGTTTGTTTTGACTGTTCCTCCTTGACATTGGTTTGTTTT
>JAUMHA010161050.1:0-30984 GCA_032359765.1 Saxidomus gigantea
TTAGAGCGAACTCTTAATAAATTAAGTGATTTCAGTAGGTAGTTTTAATAAAAAAGAAAGACGTTTATTTGAAAATCAGAGCGATTCGATTGGTGGGCAAATGGGGCCAAACACTAAGAGAGGTTTCCATGTCTGTATGATTATAAATCACGATCTTGTGTGAATATTGATGTTACCTCTATTGTGACAATTGTATCCATCAACTGACAAATCTGATAGAAATGCTACTAGTTTTATAATTAAGATGTGCGGAATAGTGGAGCGCGCTGTCACAAGACAGCTCTTGTCTTTTATCTAAGACATAATAAATTCTTCCCTGTATTTTATCGTTGAATAAAATTAAGTCAGGAATTTGGATGCGTAGTAATTAAATCACGAGTGCGTAGCATCCAAATGACTGACTGTATCCGATTCTAACACGTAACAATCCCGAAATTTATTTAACGCGTAGTAGTGCATCATTGTAACCTTAAAACGCGAGATACGATTGGATGCGCTTGTTAACATACGTCACGTCATTTAAGGCACGTCGTCCTTGGCAAAGCGTGCTGTAGTTTATCGTAAAATAAATTACAGGCATTTCATTTATACGTATACGTTTATATAGGAAAAGCAGCCGCTTGTGTTAGAATATTTGGCAAGGAATGTCGGCAGTGTATTTAACGTAATGAAAATATCAATTTCGACACTTGATTTATTTTGCAATTAAGAATTCAATACGTAAAAGATAATTATGTAAATACTTTGAATGTCATAATAGCGGAAGTAAATCAATAACATAAACGTGTGCTCTAAAAGCACACTGCACAGTTTTGTAGGGTTTCGATTGCTAACCCTTGTTGATACTGTTTTGTCATTGATAACATTGTCTAAAATAATTATTTTTAGATTTTATACGTGCCCTTGTCTCGCCAAAGAAAATGAGTGGTCACACTTATATATTATGATCAGTAATTAAAAAGATATAATAAAAATAAGAATTTAAAGAAAATTTATAAGTACTTAATTATGTTTTTATAAACTTATAGGACTTTTTAAGATACACGAATGAGATATCAATCGTTTTTAGGACCCATAAAGTACCAAGCGGGTTGATTCCAGCAAGCTTGGAGTTTTTATGGGTAATATGCAAACACCGCCACACGTGGCAAATGGTACATACATACCATTTAATATATATATGTACTATAATAACTATTTGTAAGACACGCTCGGTCATATGGCAATCGCCAAGCACCGGGGGTAAACAACCCCACTCAGTCAGTCAGTTTGTCTCGCCACGCAGCCACCTCTATGATGTGTATCGTCTTTATTCAGAAGTAATGTTCTTGTCTTCGTAAAGCACCGGGTCTAGCTTTACCGCGACATGGTACTGCACTTGTGCATATCTTTATGAGCACAGACACATGAAAACTATGTATAAAGTCTGTAATTGAAATAAAATGTGTGTGTTCATGACCTGGTCGTCACTTTTCTTAAGAGTTGTAATAAAAATGGTAATTTGGAAAAACAATATGAGCTTCTATATATATTAGTAAAGCATGCGGCGCTGCTCTTGTTTTTAGAATCGGTTTACGGACTCGCCACTATCCCCAGGCTCTCACATTTTGCATTAGCGTGATACATGGGTTTTAGATGTTCTACCTTCTCCATCAACAACAGCAAGCTTGTTGTCGTGTTTAACTCTTTCATGATAAATCAAAGTCTACGTTATTGAATGATAAGCAAACAATAGTATTCTCTTGCAGTCCGGCCGCTACTATGAATGTTTTTTGTTTGCTGAACAGTCTTCATATCTTACAAAGTTAACTTAATATATACCCTGAAAAGTCTCTTAGCAAACAAACAACGATGTTTATGACTACAGAAAGATAGTGATGTACTTTATATACATTAGCAGTGGTATAGGTTGAGAAAAAGCACCCGATTACTGTTTTCGAAGACCAAAGACAAATTAGCTGTCATAAATATGCTAAATCTTTGAAACTAAAAGCATTTCCTTATGTTAAATTGATGCTGTTAGTGCATACGTATCGAAAGCAGCTCCCAGGTTTCATGTTTTGACGTATTCTTCTCTGGTACTCCTTGCGGTAAAACTTCGTTTAACGACTCTTTTCTTTACAAAAAGTTTCTGTAATTCAAAACGGAAGCGTTTACCCGATAAAACATATATAAAAAAATTCCCCGCGTAATTAAGTAATGATACAGACACGGATAAGTCGATGTAGGGTCTAAGTGCAATGTATGTATTCCTAGCTGCCTCCAGTGTCCCAACTTTAATTGTTACATCCACAATTAAACTGAGAACAAATAATGGCATCAACGTAATTATGAACGTAAATGTTACTATTAATAACATACACGTGCTCCGTTGACGCACATTGCGGGTTCTACCATTTCTAAAGGTAATGCAGCTCTCGTCCTTCTGCAGGTCCTTCTTCACTTTGAAAATGTGGAACAACACGCAACTGTTACATATAAGTATGATCAATACAGGTAGAACTAACACTAGAGTCCACAAGAAGAAATACACATCTAGACTCGTGTAGATTTCTATATACTCGTTCCTTGCAAGGCAGTCTCTTATATCCTTTTGGTCATCATATACGACATGCTCAATCATAATGAATCGAAACGACTGTGAAACACATACTAAAATGAATAACAAAACAATGGCAACTCCTGCACCCGTTTCTTTTCGAAAAGCCAACCTCTTAAATGGAAAACACACAGCTATTAGTCTCTCAACTGCCATAAACACGACCAGCCAGGAACACATTAGAGTAATTACATGTACAGCAAAATTGTACAGTTTACAACTGGAACTATTAAAGTTCTGAAACACTCCAGTTGTTTTTTGGAATGAAACATAATATTCATCTACACTCTCGAGTTGCCTTACTACAAGAGTTAACGTGTCGAACACAGCCAGTGCGCAAAGATAATGTGAATACGACTTATGTCGTAATGTTTTTGTTTTCATGACGATCAATGAGAAGGTGTTACCAATAATACCAACGAAAACAATAATTGGTGTTGTTAGGAACTTTATCCAGAATCCCCATTTTGGTACCACAGGCATTGGAATATCTGAAATAAAACAGAACTACGTTTGAATACACATGTATGTGATATTCATGTTTGTAAATATTTATCAGGAAATAATACAATTTAGAGTTACTGAATGTCTAAGACAAAATATAAGATACATACATCATATGTATTAAAAACAACTTTAATTACAAAATACATTAACCCGATTTTAAAAACACATTCTATATTCTAAATAATTGAGTTTTTCTGCATGGTTGTGCAGTTGGCCGCTTGTTTCAAGTTGCCAATTAGATTGAGAACTTTTTTATCTAGCACATGGTGTACAAGGATTTTGAACCGCTCTAATATTATGGCATTTTAGCACTTAATTTTACTTCGTTCTTTAAATAAATTGATATCGGCTTGCATATTACACTCGCTGATACATTTTGTAACAACATGTAATTCCAGACGACATTTAACGAGAGATATTTGACCTTAGCTAATGCCTTAAGCAGTATCATAATGATAACGAGGGTCGACCTAAAAGTTAGCACATGTAAACATTTCAAGCTTACTGTGAGTACTCTTCATTTAATTTGCCTTCAAGATTCAATATTTTAAATGTATTACACGTAACTATCCAGTAATAAATCTGAACGTTGTATATTATTTTCCATGCCTGCATTGCTACTTGGCTAGTAGTATTTCATTGATTTTCAGGCAAATCATTATGCCGTTTCGGCTGTTCTGTTTATTAGGGTGGCTGATGTCTGCCATTTCGTTCTGTAAGGCGCTAACACGCAATCACGCCAGGACGACAAATAATGCGTGTCAGTTCGATAAATTACATGTTTGGCGGAGGCAACAACATGCTAAATTAAGAATTTGTAGTTTTGGCGTGTTGGCGCTCCGCCGACACGCAAGATTAACACTTGTCCTTTTTTCGCCCGCGTCAGTACGATAACTACCTTATTTGTCGTATCGGCTTTTTTGTCACTTTGGCGTGTCGGCGTGTTAGATGGGCGCCAGACGGCTAGCACAACAGCACACCAGAACGACAAACAAGCGCACCGATACAACAAATAAGGTATATTATTTCTATATCCACATTTGTTTAACAAAAAAACAGTTTTTTATATAATTTTTATGTTCTTTTTGATAAATGCATTTATTATTTTATCTAACTGCTGTCCAATTTTACATTTTGATCAAATAATCTGCTGGTTATAGGGTACATGTATGCTCCATTAAAGGATCACAATGGATTTCGTCTTCATGTTAGTAATGGTGTCGCACATATTTACACGTTGATATTGCTACTGATTATACACATATCAGTAATCATACACAGTAATCACGGGTATTGTCTGTTGTCAGTTACCAACACCAATAAAACGATACTTAAATAGTATGTACTATATGAAAAAAATTTCAACTAATGTTTGTGCACGTATTTGAAACAATATGCAAATCATCTACATACCGGCACCTTGATTGTTCAATAATCTATTATGTACATGTATTCTAATAAAAAACACAAACGGAAATCTTAAATTGAATATCTCAAAGTGCTTTTTTTTCTGAAAAACATGTGAAAGGTTTAACATCTCAGGAGCACTTGCATGTGAAATTGTTTGAAGCTCTAGATAGAAAGATGCATTACCGATGAAATCGGTCATTTCTTTTCACGGTACGAAAACATTCTAAGAATTGCTTTTTAAATCCAGAGTACATGTTACATATTTTTAACGAAATTGTTAAAATAAGAAACACTTTCTGACGACGCTTTTTAGTGAGGAAGCTACAGACGTATGAAAGGAGTTAATTTTGTTTCTCGTAATTGTGTTCAAATAACATATATATTCAAAATCGTATTTAAGATCATCAGTTAATAAGGCGTAACTAGATACACATTCTCCTGGGCATTTACCGTTGTTACACAATAGCTTAATAAAAGCACAGACATTGCTTTATATACGTTATCGGTTGCTACCTTGGTATATACGATAATACTAGTTTTAAAAAGATGTAATGTAAGTGAATGGCCTCCATTATAAAGAGATTATTTCTATAGCATTACCGTCAAATAAAGTATAAAAAGTTATCTGGTCTTTCATTGCTACTGAAAATAGGCATGGTAATTACATCAATCATTTGACAGTGTATATTGATATGCCTCAAAGGAGAAGAAACGTCTGGGGAATAACGTTAATTAAAGAACAAGAAGTATCATTTTAAGAAAGTCGTTCATTTCAATTTGATGCTTAATTTGCTGACTTCATGAAAATAATTTCAGTCGGGAGCGTCCGCTGACATTAAGTTACCATTACTTTATCGTTAAAGAGCACTGCTGTTTTTGAGCAGAAAAGTGCACGAGATTTGTCAATGTAACACTTACTCGAAATGTGTCATTTTATATAATAATGCGAGATAGATTTTGTAGCAAACTTTCACCAGAAGAATTGCTAAACATACTGTCACATTAAGTTTTTTTTTATATTATGTAGACAAAGAATTATATTAAAGAAGGTCCAATAGAATAACACGTTTACCTGAAAACTACAGACAATTAATATACATAATATTTTATCACAGTGAACTATTCACATCACATTTCAGCCGAAATTTAGGTCACAGGGTTGTAATACCATTTTCATAAGCTGAGGAAGCACTCAACAGTTTTGCGCCCTAGTTTCGAATTGGCCCTTGTCAAATTTCTGTAGAAAGGGTACTGTTGAGAGTTAAGGGTGTAATGTGTGTGGAAATGATTAATATTGTTATATTTCTCTTTTGACTGTCTTGAATGAGTGTTGAAATATAATCTGACATACAAATACAGTAATATCAAATTTGTTCCTTATATCCATAGTTCCTTATATCCATAGTTCCTTATATACTGAAACTGACCAGCTCCTGGTTGACTATTCATGCATGAAATTTAAGTGATGTTTTGAAAATTGACAATTTAGCCTCGGACCGACCCAAAAAATGGCGCTATCTTTCAATGCAACATAATCCATGAATCGTGTATGCCAATGTGTTTGGCAGCAAATTTTATGATATTTTTAAAGAGATAGTTGACATGTACATGATGCTGTATTTTGCTTCTTTCAGGTTAGCAGTAACAGGTGTTGTCTGAAGGAATTGTGAGATTGGTTGTAAGCTTTGTTTCCGAGAACCCAGAAAACTGTTGCCTGCCCCCTGAGGTCTTAAGACTTTGCGTTCTTCTTTGAAAATACTCGTCCTCATACAGAGATTCCATAGCGTATATAAACGGATTATGTCAAACTTCACATAAACTTTAGCACCTTCGGTGAGTGAAGCGACTTGAGGTACTTTTCTACAGATTATAGCGAAACAATGGCATCGAATGCGTTGAATAACGAAATTTCTTTGTTAACATAAATTTAACTCTCGCTTTTCTTTTTCAAACGGGTAACGTATATTTTGCCCTGTAAAACATATTCTCAAAGGCATTAAAAACATCCGCAAAAATAAAAATTCATGGTCATGAACAGACCCCAAATAAGATATACAATGTTGCCAAGTCGGCTGAACTTACCTTCATACATAAACGTCATGTTACTTCCGTTATTCCACGTTTCGTTTACGTTATCTACATACTCCATTTTTTTTAAAAACCTTGTGTTGGAACTATCAAAATCTTTGCAGACGTTTTCTTGATAATCTGAAAGAAATACAAAGATAAGCTGTACTACACCACACGTTCGAATTTGATCAATATATAACATATATAAATCTGTGAAACATCTTTGCAGACTCAGTATGTACCGATGACTGCGTCTATTCTCAACATAATTTTCCAATGTCTTGGCATTTTGCAAACATTAGTCTATCTGCTAGGTTTGTTTTGTATGTTTGAAATTAAGTTCTAGTGAACACTTCAGGAGTGTTGTTTGTGCGGAGAACCTCGAATGAGAAAAAGAAAAACCTTGGAACTAAATATGCTTTTTGGGCAACAAACGAGTTGTCTTTTAGAGAAAGAATTCACGATTTTGAATTAAAAATACTGGTACTTTGGATAATTTCCGTGTAAGTCCATGTCAATAACTTCTTTATATAGTTGCTGTCTTTAATTTCCATTTGCAAAAGAATATACAATGTATATGATTTTTGTCATTCGAAACGCACCCCAACACCTCAACACTCCCCCCGCGAGTTGCGCTTTTCTGACACTCAAGCGTTAAAACTTACAAATACTGCCCTGATCCTAATCTAGTGCACCCTGCCCTTTTTGCGGACACCATAATTAATTAGTAACATTTTTGTTAACAATTCAATTGTTCAATTTCTATATATTGTTACAATTAAATTTTGTCGTTTTTAAAATAATGATCGCCATTTTGAATGGCATTAATGGCAATACCGCTTTTAACAGAAAATTTCCGTTAAGAATCATTATCTCAGCTTCAACATTTTAACTTATTTTAAGATCTGTCAGCATTGTCTTGTGTACAAATTAATATGTCTGACTGCTTAGCCTAGTAAAGGGGGAAAACATGAATGGAGCATAGCGTAATATGTCTGGAAGGCCAAACTTGATACGACTGTCACAATAAATCAGATTTCATTTACATCATACCTGATGCAGAAAAACAAACCGATAACCACGGAGACTAGAGACTAAAGTATAATTATAATACGGGCGAAACGGATGCACGGACAGGCTATGCGACGCCTTATCCACTTTTGCATTTGGCGGTGCATACAAAAGGTTCAAATTAAAAAGTTAATTTTTTGTATTTCATTGTATATATGAAAAGTCAAAACATCGACTGGCATTTAGTCGTGTTAACAATATTTGTATACAGAGGAGATATCTTTTAAGTTCATAACATGTTTGCCATCTCGGGCATTTTAAAAATTAAAAAAAAACTGGAATGCTCTTAATTTTCATTTAATAATATATTTCTAAAACGAATTGCCGTTTAAATGACGATTTAATTTTCATAAAGTCATATTAAGGCTGTAATATATCAGTAATAAAACATTTTATGATTATTTGTGCATTTTGATAGAGATCTCTACAAGGAAACAACGACTAGCTTAAAAGATCCCGACTGATAAGACGAAGTTTCGCATTTTTGGTCGACATTATCTGACAAGGGAGCTTATTTGCTAGCTACATTCAAACGCGGAGAATGGGACTGGTCCTTTACAGGAATACTCCGGATTCTACGTAGCTGAAAGACAGTAGGAGTGGCTTTACACAAAGAGAAGATACACTTGTTTAACTCTATCAGAGAAGTACTGGAACCATTACACATAGTTAATATAATCTAAAATGACAACGTTAACTCGTTAACTTTTGTTTTAAAGTGACAACTTATCATTCTATCAAGCTATACATGTTATCATTAGTTTATCATACAAGTGATGTTTCTTGTTTGACCTTTTTGTTGCCAGTGCTACCGTGCTGAAAGACAAACACCGTTACATTATTCATTTGTTTTAAATCAAGCGATATTCTTGAGATGTCGAGACAGCTTAATAGATGACATGCGAGGCTTTTAATTTCAGTAAATTATGGCTTAAGAAATATCCGGCTATTGCATCTGTTTGAAATTAGCAAAGCCACTGGAATCAGAAATCATTCTAGAAATAGCTAACTAGATTGGCAAACAGCTTTCCATTTCTACAGAGAATTTAAGAACATTGATGACATTTGATATTTAACGTCTGTTCAGAAATTGGATAATCTCATTTAAACTGATAAGCTTTGAGGTTGGACAATAATTTAAGGATTGAATTATGTTCATGTTTTAGCTGCTACGAATGAGTTACAAAACGTATGAAATGGACTTTAAATTCACTTTAATTAAAACAATGGGTCGATCTAGAAAGTTAAAATTTATACGAACAACCATTACAACAAACAAGCGAATCAAGAAGATTTAGTAAATGAAATTAGAAATTCTAAAATAAACTTTCCAAAAGGGTTGATGTTCCAATTTGTATTCTACTTCGTTATAAATTTACGAACTCCCTTTCTATTTCAGTCGAATGACTGCTGCAATTTCTGCATTTTGAGAATTGCAAACAAAATTGTCCTTTGTGTCAATAAAAGAAAATTGAATTCCTGAAAAGGGCTGTAAATTGTCATCTCTTTGCATATTCGAAAGGTATTCACTGTATTCGGTAATCGATTATAAGTCAGGTCGACACAGCCTGAAATGTTTCAGGAACCCTTCGCGATCGCTCCGGGTTACAGTTTCTTATGGCAAATTTCTTTTCCCTGGCTTGAAGCTTAATCTTGGTTTCAATTCACTGACGAAAATCTTTTCTATTATCTCGGCTTGGTCTTGAGCCTTGGACAGTGTCCAAGCCTGCTTTCGATGGCCGATTTCTAGGATTGGAGACGCACACGTGGCCATGGTATTTTCAAACCACCTATAGGGTAGGCTTGAACGTTCGTTATTATCAGTCAATACGGGAATCGTCGCAGCATTATACATGTATAGGACATATTTCGGTGTATTTTTACTGCATTTCGTACATAGTTTACTATATTAATGTAAAAATCAATAAAACATTAAATATGATAGTTTTATAGATATGTTAATATTTTCTTTTTGTTTCTCCAACTCATTTGTTTTATAATTAGAATTATTTAACCTACTATTATAAAGTTTACAATTTCGCAAAATACAACCTACTAGAAAATAATAAATTTGTGAAGACTACTTTGAAATCAGTATTGCATTTTAGAAAAAAAAATTAAAAAAAATTGCCCTTTATTGTACGATCGCCTTTTCATAAGCAGTTGTCTTCAGAATCACATTACTTGTCCCTTATCTTACACAACCCACACTCCTCCTCCCCCTACCCCAGTCCCATCTCTCGTGCTCTGTGTTCCGCTCTCTGTCTCGCCACTTCCTATTCTTACGAAAAAGATGCTGATGGCAATAATTTTGAGTAATTACTTTTCTATGTAGTTTGAGAACTGTCATGTTTGCTGGTTATTATTTCTGCAAATGCCGAAAATAATCACTAGTGATGCTGAATTATCAAAAGTCACATAATGTACATGGAGAACTCATGATTGCATGACTTTCAAAGAATAGTATATTATATATTTTGACGAAAATCAGTCTGAAATCTCGAATGTTTCCATGGAAGCAAATCAAAAGTGATGTTAAGTTCTTTGCCTAACTCTTCTGACCATTGTAACAGTTGCCTGTAGCAACAATGTGTATTTGATTATGTTGTTTCTTTCTCTATGTCAGGCGTTACAAATGCAATCATGGCAAAATAAAGTAGTATTGTATTATATTGTATTGCTTAAAGTGTTAATATTTTCAAAATTGAAGTTACAACGCACTACTGTCGTGTTACGCCATTCAACTTTGCGACTGTACAAATAAAGGGTCAACTGTTTGAATTTAATATTTGCGACTGTCTTTACGTTTTTTAATGTTCCCAATATTTTTACTGCAACTTTATTTTTCAGGTAGTTTTCTAAACGTTTAGGAAAGAAAGACATTTACATCAAGTTGTTTTTGAAATCGCAATGATTTTGAGCGTTTTTTATCAAGTCTGGTTTTCTCGTGAAGCGGCACATTAACACTAATTTGGTGGTGTTTAAAATTTCATTATAATGATAAAATTGATAAAGTTCAAAATAAGATATACATGTATATGTTTTCTTAGACTCATTAAGTCGGGCAATGACGCACCCCTCTCTGTTAAACATAATTTATGTACGTTCTTTTTTGAATGACTTACTAAGTCACTGACCGGCTGATTGATTGAAATAATCGATGATTTTTTTCAATGGTTGTATCTTTCCCCTCTTTTTTCTTCTCAACTACCTCTCCCCTGCCTGCCTGCATCACTATACCTTCCTTATCCCTTTCTCCCTATTTTCGTCCGTCACTCACTCACTCACACTTTAAAATTTTAACGCACTCAATAAATGCATTCATTATGTTTTTAATAGAAATCCGCATTAAGTTTTGATTCAATCCTGGATTGAAACTCGGCTTGTTCAATCTAGGTTTCAAACCAGGTTTCAAGCCACAGAAAAGAAATTGGCCATTAAAGCTAAGGTTATACTTTACCAACTAAATCTCAATATGGTGCAATGTTCGCGTCGGTATCAGCTGTAATCCCAATTATATTCTGCAACTTTCTCCAAAGGATTGTTTATTGACTGAACATGCTATTGAAACGTTTATTATTAGAATCATTCGTTTAAAAACATGTAGAGCTACATCAGAGATCGTGTTGTTTATTAGTTTATAGTCATTTTGCATTACATCTGTTGCCAGTTACGCTTATATACACGTTAATTATATGTTTTATCAGTGTTAACAGCTGATGTTTCTGTAATGTTCTTCAAATATATGATGACTATATATCATGTAAAAAACACAAATACATTTCGAACCTGAAAACTGTCTCATTGCATCAGAAAACAGAATTTTTATCAGATATTGTGATCAATAAGATTAATAAAAACACAATGAAATATCGCAACTTGACTCGATTATTTATATAATCTATCGGTTAGTAAGAACGCGGCTATGGTTATCCTGATTTTTTACCATTGTATTTTGTCGAAGAGTGAAATTAATAAAATAACGCATGGCAGTGTTTATCACATTATTGTAAAAGTTGTAGTGGAAGATATTATCGAAACGCAGACTAAAACAAATATCTATGTCTACTAAAAATCCTATATCTTTTTAATAGAAATTAGTTTCTTATATACTTCTGTGACAGATGACGTAGCAACTTCGAGCAGTTTGAATAGTACATAGTACGGAAACGCCTAAATCCTAATGTTTGTCAAAATTAGTTGGCAAACAAATTAGATCATTTTACGTCAACCTTATACATGTTTATACATGTCTAAAGTTTTAAAATCACATGTAATCTAATTCGTTTTTTTCTTCAACAAAAACGATTGATAAAATGATCAAAAAATTATCAGTCACAATGGATATGATACCGCTCGAGGACAATCAGTCAGAGATTAAGAAATCTTCAATCTTGACTGAAACCAAATTATAAGTATAGTTTTGGTATTTTTATCTTCAAATAGTCCTGTAGGCCAAATGGCTCATGAGGATTTACATTCATGAAAATGGCAAGACAAATATAACAGTAAAACAGAGAAGAAAAATACATAAATTTTACCCACAGGAATACAATGTTTTTGTATTTGATATCCAAACAAACTACCAATAATACTTGTGTTCTATAAAACATATATACATGTACCATTCTCTGTTGGTTTTACCGCAATGAAAAACAAAATCATTATTAGGATTTAGAAATATCAAGCCACTAATTCCGCGTTCTATGTACCTGAATATACAACCATTTTAATTCATTTACTGTCATAAAATATATTCAACAACAATAATAAGCCAGTAATGTTACAAAATCATTATAATATTAAAAAAAAACTCATTTGCAATCGTCATATCATCTTAACTTCTGTAACTCAAAAGCGTTGCATGTATATTTACCTAATTCACGTGTTACATTTTTACTTTTATCAATTCTATCAATTATAACATATTTGGTCCTCTCCAAAAATAAAAATAGTACTAAACGTTTTTCTTTAAATCCAAATTTAACTGACACTCAAGTAACAATGGTTATCATACTTCAAAATATTACAATAAAGCATTTTCTTTCATTTACAGGTGTACTATTCGGCTTAGTCTATCTACCAGTTTTAATATGTAATCAGTGAGAAAATACTCATTTGGCACATCATTTCATAAGCTAAAGATAAGGAAAGTTTTGCTCTTGACTTTTAATACATATTATATCGTCGATTCGTTTAAAAACTGACGTTTCTTTCGAAATAATTTTCTTTGCTATACATGTATCATCGACTCTACATGATAAAAATCCGACGTATGTAAAACATCAACGAAGTGAAGAACTAATCCGGTCCGTGTGATTTATTACAGCTACTTATAAATGTTTTATTACATCATTGTTTGAAACGAATGTTAACACGTAGCTTTCCTTCAATTTAGATAAACTAATAAATCTACATTTGAACGAACACGATCGCTTCAGACAACTCATGTATATTCTATTCACAATTCGCAATGTCCTGATGATATTTATCAACAATGAAATAAAAAAGTATATAAAACAGTTTTCGATGCGATGCAACTCAAAAACGAACTCGTTATCTTCCTAACGTTTGAATCACAGCAACAGAACGACAGAAAAGAGAGAAAACAAATGCAAATAAGCAAAGAGAAATTTTAACAAGAATAATATAAACATATGTTGTTATATCCATTCATTGGTTGAAGTTAATAAGTTCAAGAGATAAAATAAGCCAATTAATTATAAACTTTGCAGTGTACAATTATTTTGGAAAATTCTTCAAAGTCAACAGTAAAAAGCTTTCAATTTATTTAAGAAATATTAACTTACTTCACAATAACACTTCCAATCTTTTACAAGTGAAAGTTACTATTTGAAAACTTCTTGTTCTTTCAGAGTGATCGCATATCGAGTGAACAATATATTACTTCTAGCCAATGGTACATCGCCAACAAGCTGTTACCACTGACGTAAAATCTGTTTTATCGATTCTAAAGCTAATTTTAATCTAAAAATAACCACAAACTGCATAATGGTCTAGTTAGACGCTCAAGCTATGAAAATATTTACTCAGTATCATATCGCTTTAGCAGGTAAAAAAGGATTTTATTTTCAAAATTGGGCAGTTATGATTTTGCTTGTAGATAAGAATACAGTTAAATTTGAGAAACAAAGAAAACAAGGACAATGAAATTTGCACCAAGCAACGTCTTTAGTTAAATTATTCTATAAACAAATTTAACATGTTTCAATGTTTTGTTATGTGTTTTTAAAGGTAGTTTGAACTCCTTGTGAACCTTCGTAAACTTGATATATCTTTAACAGAAATGCTCTAATTTAATCAAAATTGTGTGCAACCTTCTCAAACAACCCTACAAACTCTAACAGAAAAAAGCAGAATTTTCCGAAAAATACATGCATACTTTGTATACTGGTTCGAGACCACCAAACACGGACGACCATTAAACCAGACACTTGCAAAAACGCGTTATTATTTTGCTAATATTTACAATCATATGTTGTTGATCAAACAGACATTTGATTTCCATCATCAAAGTGCAACAATGACAGTTTAATGTAACTATCTGACCAGAAATCTCACCATTTAGTATGTCTGTCACTGGAAGCATGTTTACATTGTCGGGGGAAGGTGGAAAGAGACAGACTATTCATGCATAATACTTCTTTTTATCATGATATTTCATTAATGTGTCTAATGATTGAAACAGTTAACAAACTTAAAAAGCTTACATCGCAATAAAACAAATCTATTTAAACTAACTGTCCGGAACATGGTACAGCTGGTCAATAAAATAAAGCAATTTAGTGACCCTAAAACCAGGCCTCGAAAATATAGTTGAACAATTTTTACAAGTAAACAAATCAGTTCTTCTTTTGGGAGAAGAATCTAACTTACTACTTTTAAAATTTGGATTGCTAGATACAAAAGTTACCAGAGTTATCGTAAAATATGTTTAAAAAGTGTCCGGTTGTAGGACTGGAGCCAGTATACATTTCATACAAAATGTCAAGCCTTGAATGAAAGTAAATACACATATGTTAGTTTAGTGACCAGAACAGTTGTTTCACTGTAACTTTGCATTCTGTAGCACATCGCTGCTCATTTTCAGTTTGGTATGAGGCCCAGAAATGAGTTTTACTTCTGCATGTACTTTAAATATTACCTTTTGTTTTTTCACTTGATTTTCACCATTTATTGTTTATACTAAAACTAATTCCATAGAACCAAAGAGACTTTGTAAAATATCAGTGTCTTGCTAACAACATTTTGTATGTTGATTTTATAAAACCATCCAAGGTGTTCATGATTTGCCTGTATGTCTTCAATAAGAACAACATTGACCTACATGTACAAATTAAAATGTGCATACATTGTTATTATGATATATTCAAAGTGCTTAAATTAAAATCAAGCAAATGGGCAGTGTCTTTAGTAAAAGGAAGCGATATATAAGATATTAAATATACTCTTTAACTATCATCTTGAAATCAAGCAATGAGCCTCCAGTATTTTCGTTTGCGGTTAAATCAAGAATACAGTTAAACTTCGATCGCTCGAACTCGAAGGGATCGTCGATTTTAGTTCGAGGGATCGGTAGTTCGAGCCATCGAGGCTCACCGTTCATGGGTTGTCACGATGTAGAAACTTGAATATGATACGCATTTTAACCCATGTTTCCTAAAATTAGTGCGTATTATACACTAAGCTTGAACCTCAGACAATTTGTCCACAATTTGTGAAAGAAAATTTTCCAACATATAAAATCTCAAAGCATTACCTTTACGTGTAAATTGTAGCTATGCATTGACAGTGTATAGTCATACAGCAGGAATTAATGCATGTTCTGTCAAAAAATCATTTATTTATTAGATAAAATGTATAATCTTCATTTCGTTTCCTTACAGTCATTTTAAAGACACACATCTCTTCCATTTTATCAAAAGTGAACGTCACATCACTCAAATTATAAAATACCTTTGCCGTGTTTTTTCTATGTAGACCTCAAAAGTGAGATTTGTCATTGATGAATCCTAGTTTTATTTCCGGCAAACGAAAAATTCTCCTTAAACAAAGAAATGTCAAACTAATGTTATCAGCGTGTTGAATAGCAACGCAGGAAAATCAAAGCATTTATTTAGTTTTATTGCAAACACTGTCTACTGTATGAAGCCTTGCAGGCTCATAATAAGTAAGGATGCTACCATTACTGTAGCACTCATTTAACCAAGAAAAATATCTCTTTAAATCACCATTTATCGTAACATGTATTTGAAACAAAAAATTATTTAGTGGCGATAGCTAATGCCTCTGTCTAGGTACGTCTCTTTATTTCTCTCTACGAAGACCTCAAGAGCGTGACTTGTCGCCTTGGCCATAAACAATGGAATACCAAATTAATTGTATCATTTTGTGGTATTGCTACGTCTGAAAATCAAAGCAGTTTAATTAGTTTTATTGCGAACAGTGTCTACCGTATTAAACATTGCAGACCCTTAATTCGGCAAATTGCAAAACAAAAACGCTTTCAGACAACATTTCTTGTTACAAACTAACATGGCAAAAGGATTCATATCAACGGAATATGACAGTGTTTTGAAACGAATCATTTGCTTTCGAGAAAATTCAAAGTTATAATGGACCCACACCTTTAAATGGCATTTCTACCCTAATCTTGTTAGTTAACAGCAGGGATGTTCTGATCTAGTTTGCACCACAAACAAATTCAATTATTTTTTTCTTGTATTATTTTACTGAGTTTTGAACGATATGAATGTCTTAAAACGTAGGAATAAGTCAAAATAAAATAAAACAAATAAATATATAAATTTCGGTAATTTCGGTAGGACATTTCGACTGTGATCTGGTGAATGAACCATCCGTTCAATCAACTCAAGTTTGCTTATACAATGTAGATTTGACTCATTTACTATTTTTCATTAACTTTTGATCTTGATAACAATAAGTGTTAAAAAAATATTTCTTGCAACTATTCTTTCGGCAGCCATTTTACATTTGCTTTAAGTCAATCTTGTTATATTTTGAACGATTCTTGATACCATAAAGAAAATAAAACTGATCCAAAAAAGACTTATTGCAATTTACATAACATCCCAGACTCAATAAAGTGAACAACAGACCAATATATCATGTTTATTTTCAAGTTATTTGCAGACAAAGAGCACTTCTATCCGGTAAGAAATCTTTAATTACAGTGAAAGAGACTGTTTTATTGCTTTACACACCTAGTTGAAACTACAGTCACAGATTTACATGGATCACTAAAGCTTTTTCTGTTTCAATTATGCTTTACAGCTTATCTTCAGTATATCCTTTATAAGATAACCTAATTTCCCAATAAGTACATCTTGACATCGTAGGGAAGAGTTTTCTGTTAATGAGATATAGTGTATCCAGTTATTAGTCCATATCACAGGAATAAACAAGCTTAGTGCTGTAGTTATAAACCTTTAGCATTTATACATAGATGAGATCTAATAGAAATTCTAATCTGAAAGCAAAATGTGAAACTTAAACACTTGTTTAAAAAGTTATGCCCTGTAACACCAGACACAGCTCCCTTCTAATAGATCTACATTCTGCGCGCATTGACGAATACAACTCCCGGGGATCTTATTTGCCGAATACAGCTCCTAGATAAATTGGAGCTGTATTCAGAGTAATTGTACCTTATTTTCGAATAGAGCGCCCTAGTGACCGATGCAACATAGTCGTGTATCTAAGGCGATTGTGATTATACAAAGAATAATAAGGATCTGTACCGCTATTCAGGATGCAGTAATAAGCTCTTGGATGTCTTTCTTTTTGTCTGTCCGTGCTGGACGGACGGTCGAATGACATTCGAGGTTTAATTACTTCTTGTGTTCATGCTGAATTTGTTTTTTCAAAACCTACATTTTAGCTCGGCTTTTCGAATAAAAGATGAGCTATCATATTCGCCTCGGCGTGGGCGTTGGTTTACACCTTGGTTAAGGTTTTCGTACCACCCCACTTTATTTCAAAACCATTAGAGGTACTGCTTTGAAACTTACCATACGTGTTAACCATTATAACTTCCATCAACAGACAAGAGTTCATAACTCTGTGAAGGTTTTTGTCAGAAGTATCGCTCTTTTCGACTAGTTTTCGTACCACTCGACTATTTTTCAAAACTATTACAGATATTGCTTTGAAACTTACTATACTTATTTACCATCATACCTGAATCAACGGACAAAATAACATGATCCTGTGAAGGTGTTAGACATAATTGTACCCCTTTATAAGCTTAGAACATACATTAAAAATGTAAAATGCCACTTATTGACTTAACCCTTTGAGATATTGCTTTGAAACTTCAAATACTTGTTTGCATCATTATCCCATCTGTTGGCAAGAGAATGTAACTCTGTCAATTAATTAAAGCCTTTTATCGAAGGTAACGCTGTAAAGTTCTTTTGAACTATGGCCTTTTTGTACTTAGAAACTCAATTTATATTTTCATTCTTGTCGATTTGTTGACTTAACTGTTTGAGATGTTAATTTGAAAGTTGGAATACTAATGTACCATTATGACACCTATTTGTAAGCAAGAGAAGATAACTCTGAAAAAATGTTTCTTGATTTGAACTTAGAAACTCCTAGTTAAAGTCCTGTGGGTAACTAACACTATCATATGCACATTTCTCTATAATTTGGGGATATCAAACAACTTAGTTTGGTAACTCTTGACTTAATACCTTGCTACGTGTCACCCTTGTTTATACATGTCATTGGGGGTACTGACATAATGATATCTATCATATGCACATATACTGACAAAGTTTTTTTATTGGCAAGCACTAGAAAATGTCGAGCGCGCTGCCCTACTGACAGCTCTTGTTACATATGACGATGGCACATAAGGCGACAGTTACTGAGGTTTTGTACTTCATTTCATACATTAATTGTTGGCGGAAAGAAGCTCATGCACACCAGGGTGTAAGGCCGGATAAACCAATATACAACAGGATAGGACAAAAGACAGAAGGTCGGACAGATGGATGGTTAAGGGGTCAAAAAAAGAAAACTTTGCTATTTTTTCAACTAAGTTAAAAAGAAATAAAACTGTTATATAAATATTTGTTAAGTTGTTTAGCTTTCGCGATCATTGCTTTTATGATAATTAACAATAAGTGAATGTATTCGATAAAATGGCGATGGGTACAATGAATGGTACATGTATCATCACTTTTACTCAATTTCTCAAAGTCGATAGAGAAATTAATCGGTCCAAGGTGAGTACTCTCTGAACCAATACGTGTACATCATTATTTACAGCATCTTTATTATTTAGAAGATGATTTTGCTCAAGGCGATTTTTTGGCTGTATACATATAGTATATTTTAACCTGACACAATGACTAGAGGAAAGGTTACAAATTAATTTGTACTTAACAGCAAAATGAGCCGTGCCATGACTGAATTAGCTTTGATGAAAAAACGCTTAAAACTTACAAAATTACGAATTTCCTGAAAAAAGACCATTCTCTGTTTTCATTTCTGGCTTAATTTCCAAATGATGTATTTCGCAGAACTTTATTTTTCCCTTTACCAAATGCATTTTCGTATCTGGCACTGGAGAATTAACTTTTTTGTTTTCATTTTGTTTTAATATGTCGTTGACTTAATACAAAACATTATGTAAATTTGTCTTTAAAGCTTTTAGTTTCAAGACAAGAATATAATTTTATTCATATGACCACTGACACATATTTTAAACCGGACACTATTAAAGGCAGCTATATATTCCATCGTATGAAGGAATGTTGACCATAAACTGTTACCTAAGTCTTAAGTCGGCTTATGTTGATCATGAGTTCTATGAGATGAACATCTGATAAATATTGCTTGGTTAGACAGTATTTATTTAAAATTTGTTATATCATACTCAAATATTTGAGCGTCAGATGAATACACAAAATTGAGACGTAAGATGAAACAAGCTTTTGTAATCTCTCTCCTGAAAACCTTTTTGAAACAGCGAAACGGACATGGAATTCATGGGTACTGGTGTCGTTTTGATAATATTTGGCCAAGTTATAAGTAAATCAAGCGAGGGCTTCAGGAGACATTGAGCGGAAACGACATGTCACGGACGAATCGGGTTCGAGGAGGTAACCAAAATGGGGAAAACATCACAAACAATTCAGTCTTTCTACGTGCTTCTACGTGTTGCTTTGAAACTTTGAGTACACTGAATAGATTCTTGATAAGTGTGTACTATTATCGCCGGTACCTTAATTGATGTTGTTAAAAGAACGAGAAAATAAAATCAACCATATTGAAATGGATGCACGGCATATGGCATGTAGTCAAAAAAGAGTAAATTTATTTTAAAAACTAGTTACATTTCGGCTCATCCTGCTGGAGTTTCAGTTCAGTTCTTTAGTTCAGTTCTTTATTTCCTCCTTTAAGGAGATATACATACAAAGAAACATTATACAATGTATCATGTGTGTACAAAGACATAAAAGAAAGAGAAAAATTAAATAAAAACGTTTTTATAGTGAAGCATCAAAATGTATACAATTTTACATTTCATGTAAGAGTCTATCTAAGCGAAATAGATATACATAATTTATTGTTACGCATTAACTGTTTAATGCGCAGAATATCTACCTAGTCACACCCTGTGTGTCATATATTCTGAAGATGGGGTCAACAATCAGTGACGTTAAACAGATATTCGTGGCATAAGCAGACAAATGCTTTGTAATCATCGATTTGTGAATGTATGGGTTTTCCTAATAAAGCCAGATAAAATTAATTGGGACACAAATTAAATAATTCATAATACACGTCAAAAGAGCGCTTAACTTGCCAAAGAAATCGTAATCGTTCTGGAAGATTTGTATTACAGTTTGATGCTAAATGAATATTATAATTACTATTGATAACTTGCCCACAGTTCGTACATACACCCATCCATCTATATTTAGGTGGTTTTACAATTAAACGAGCAACGTGATTTGCAACATGAAGCTCACGAGAATTACTTGCCACCGACCACACTATCAAAGCAGTTTGCATTACCTGAACTTGTTTAAATAAATCGAAGTCAGTGCTTTGGTTCATACGTGCTCGCAAAAATGAATGCTAGGTTGAGTTAACTACTGTGTTTAGTATATGCTTCCACTGGTATTTGCTTGGGAATCTGCAAGTGTGCATGTATTCTGTGATATAGTGCAGTAAATTATACTTGCAGATAATAAAAATTAAGTCTTGAATATATCCAAAACTTATCATCGTACTTAGGAAATGAAAAAAATAGTCTAAAAACAAAACAATTGTCTTATTCTTGAATGGGATGGCATAGTTGCTATTTTCTGGACGTACATGCATTTTCGTTTCTCAATTTCAGCAGAAAAAGGCATCACGCCGAGCATAGACTTGTAGCAATCTATAAAGATTCTCCATATTTTGTTGTTTACCCCTAATTCATATAGTTTGTTAAATAAACATTTGTGGTTAACAACATCAAAAGCTGATCGCGTGTCAAGCATAGCGATGTGTACAATGTACATTTCTTCCCATTGCCAAATTGTGATCAATCGTTTCTTGCAAACAATATGAACAGTCGTGCAGCCGAGACCGGGCCTAAACCCATGCTGATAAGGGTGTGGTAATTGATTGGAAAATAACGATTTCCTGATTCTGCAGTCTATGACCTTTTCAAAAACCTTGTAGGTTCTGCAAAAGCTTCAGCGATCTGGCTTGTTTCGTTAAGAATGACATCATTCACAATTATCGTAAATAAATTTGCCTTTAGTTTCCCTCTCTGTTTTCTTATAAGATGCCAAAATAATTTGATATACGGAAAATGAGACTGTTTCAACGAAGAATCCACACTAAATGCATAAATGAGTCATACTTTAAAAAAGTAATAATAATAATAATAATAATAATGATATATGAAAAAACTAATAAAAACAATCATAATGACAATAATGATAATAATAATGATAATGATAACAATAATTATAATAATGATACATGTAATTATGATGAAAATAAATAATAAAAAATAATAATAATAAACAAAAACAATAAGAATAATTATTATAGTAATACATATGAATGGTTTAACGATTCACGAAATTTTGCCTCTGCATGGGATTCAACTTGCATTTACATCGAATAAAACGATTTAAACATGATATACAATTTAACAATTCGAAAATTACAAATAATTTTTCTTCCAAGAAAACAATAACTTTGCAAACAATGTGCTCTTCTATCTAGAGATGAAACGTTCAAATGACTGGTAATCAATCTAACATCAACCAGCCAATCAATGATTTTACAAACGTCATTATATAACAGTATAAGCCTGCAGTAAGTCAATTGTTCATTCAAATCTAACATTATTTTAAAATTTGGGAACATTTGCTTGTTTATTTAATATCCATATGATTGTTACACATAAGTTAAACTATTCTCGTTCATGTGCTGTAAGTCCAGACAGACTTGACTTCGGTACATAAAAATATTCTTTGTTTGTGGAAACGTAAATAAATGAGACAAGAGACACATATCTTACATATCTTTCTCTGAATTGCTTGCTGATGTAATAAATGAGAATGATAAACACATAAATACCATACACAAAGGCTATAGACTGAGATCCGTCAAACATTTGTGATAAAAAAGCGTGTTGATAAAGCAATTTGCTGGGTAGATACACTGAAAATAGTTCAAAAATTGCACTGAGATCTTTTTAGAGAGTTATTGTCTATGTAGTTGTAATTGACAATGCCACATCTATTGTAATTTAGAAACCAATATGATTCTTAAGAAAACCCAGACAAAAATAGCATTGTTATAATGAGGCAGGAGCTTTGGTAGAATTAATACTGTATTTTTCTAAAATGTCATTACCACCGTGATTGGTTCGAATTGTGATGGCCACTGTCATTTATTCAACAAATTATATACAATCCTGGAACCAATCTCTATCCAGATATATCGTCAACCTGTCGACATCTAACAATTAGTCCTGTATTATACCGGAACAATTTGAAAACTGATAGTCATGCGCTAGAACAAACGAGTTTAAAATGCAATAGACATATTAATAATTCGTGTAAATGATATAGTATTTATCTATTTTATTCGCTGGCTCATAAGCAAAAGTTTTCCCAGGATATTTAGCTTAAAGATGTTGAGAGAAGTGTGAGTTGATTTGAAAGGAACGATAATTCTGATTTGAAAATTTATGGAACAAGTGTCATTATTCGACTTGATATTGAAACGTTTTCCATCTACAGTGAACTGTAACGAACTAAATGGGACAATTTGAAATTGTTCCTTATACACAAATGTATACGGTGTGTATTTTATCCATATATAATATTATACAAAATGAAGATAAAAAAATCGGGCTGAGACAATGTGTTCGTTGTATCTTTGAAAAACGATTTATGTCACTAAGCTTCAAGAGACGGTACGTGTATACTATCAACATTTTTGCTTTAAGATTTCTTATAGTTGAGTTAAGACATATTCCCCTTTCACAGAAACATATTTTTCGCTTTACGATTTCTTATAGTTGAGTTAAGACATATTCCCCTTTCACAGAAACATATTTTTCCCTTTATGATTTCTTATAGTAGAGTTAAGACATATTCCCCTTTCACAGAAACATATTTTTCCCTTTATGATTTCTTATAGTTGAGTTAAGACATATTCCCCTTTCACAGAAACATATTTTGATATTATGTCAGCTAGTCGTGATAATTGTATGCTGCATCCTGCTTTAACAGTACCACTAACTATATCCATCATATCCGTCTGTTTCAATCATAGGCTTTAAAATGGTATTAACGGCATATGTTTTATGTCTGCCAAGGCGGGTCTTATCTTCGCCAGACGAGTTACTAGCTTTAAAGGACTTCATCCATCTAATCAATGAGTTTTGATGTATCTATATGTACAATGAAAAACATCTGCTTCCCTAGTCTCCTGTGGCATCGTTCAAACAGCTTCGTCTTCATTACACTATGACGTGAAAAGAATGGTTCATATATTTTATTATATCATACTCGTGTGATTGAATATATTTCAGACTACCATATCTTCTCATCGGCTAGGATAAAAATGATAAAGTTACCATAGATAAAGTGAGTCTGTAAATGTCTCGACTTCATAGATCCATAAGCGTCGGTACTATTTGCACACATGCTATGATACGTTCCATACATTTATCCTTACATTGATAAATTCCCAAAACGGTCTTAGTTGTCTTTCAAAATAGATAAATTCACTTTCGCTGTGAAATGAAATGAAGGTTTATCAACTTTAACCGTAACGTGAATATTCATGGCCCGAAAGCAGATCAATCATAGTCTGAAATGGCCACAAAGGAACATATAAAAATATTATATGTCTGTAGCACGACAAGTGGACATAACTCATTAGCGATAACTAAATGAGACACAAACCATCGCTTACTGTTTGTTTTTTTGACATAGGAACTCAAAAATATCAGTACTATAGACTTAGTCCCGTTTTTTACATACCGGAATATAAATAGAACAAATAAAGTATCATTAAAAGAACCGTGTCTTTGTTTAGCGATGTATTTTGTAATATCGCCAGGATAAATAGCCGTTGCATGTTTGTTTACTGTAGAAATAGCTGCACTTTGTGCTTTGAATAAAGTAATTTAGAGAAGCACGAAAGTAGTTTCCGAGACACGACATATTTGTATCCAAGATAAATCATAAATTAATTACTTTAAGACCGATGCAACGCCAAACAACGTACGAGTTGGCTGGCATGCACATATTTCGACTTCATTAATGCTCCGACGTACATGTATTATTAATATCAGAAAAATCAATGAACTTCTTTGAAAGTTGAGTAGTTCCTTTGACTTATTGACTACATCTTATTGCGTTACTCTTAAAATTCTTTTGACAATAATTCTTCTACCTATTCAGACAACCCATATATAATAAAGTTTTATACTATACAAATAAAGTTACGCGAGCGTGATGACATCTTGAATGAGTTTTTGAGAGCGATTCAATAAGCTACGGAGCTTTCTTCGTTATCGAACTAAAATATTCGTAAAAACTTAACTAAACTAATTAATAAAGTTTTCGTTTTATGTTTCTTTTGAAATTCAAGGGTCAAACCTTCGATATAAGCTGTCAATAATGATACTGGTCTGTGGTCTCTCATGATGAAAGCAATACATTCCTTTGATTCAAAAGTAAACCACATAATACGCTTAAAATTCTGAAATGTGTTGTTCTTGTATTACCCTCTGTAAGTTTAACACAATATTTACTCGTCATTGAAATTTCACAAGTAGAGTTTTTTTCTAATAAAGCTGAGTTTTGATTGAACCAAGTCAAACCCAGCATATGCGTACTAGTTGTTAGAGTGCAAAACTAACCGTGTATTTCTTTGCAAATGTTATAAAAAGTAGCCAAAAAATTTCAAATTACTTTTGATTTAACTGTAGACCTTAATTATTCGTTAATAAACACTGTAAACATTCTTAGATCTAGAAAATGTCCGGAAGTCGATGTTTAACCTCAGCGATAGTCCAATCATTTCTAATTCAATTCACCAGATAACAAAATATAATAAGGGATGTTCTTTTTACAAAAGACGGTAGTTGATAATAGTAATGAAATGAACCCAAACTTCATTTGTGTTCTCTAAAATATATCACAATAAAATAACAAAGCCATAATTTAATCTTGAAGATCCATAGACATGGTACTTTAAGATTTCAAGAGTATTAAACCTTTGCATTGTGCAAGTTCTACATTTTACAGCACGAATAAGACAACATGGTGACAGCAGTACTAAACATTTTAATATTTAACATAAGTGATCAAATGCTCGTACTTATTGTTCAATATCTTTATATTCATTGATATAATATAGAAACTTTGCATTAAAAGGCTTAACTAATAATGTCTCATGTTCTGTAGGGTGATTTTGATTCGCATTCATTTATCAAATATTTTAGGATACCAAAGAGTATGCTAGTATACTAAAAGAAAGCGAGGTTCATGGACGGTTCAATAACGTCCGTTTACTATTGTTTACAGTTCACTTGAGAGGGTGAGCTGAGGTAAACAGTTGTAGAACATAGTTTTTGTGTGCTTTTGCATACTCCGATATGTTTAAATATTTTATCACTGTACCAATCTTACAACACTTAGGTCAACATACATGTATGTCCATCTGGAACAATTGTCTGCCAAACAGCTTTCTAGGTTGAAATTCGGGTCACAATGTCTAATGATCATAAACAATGTGGAAAGTTGCCACTACGTTCACGAAGATTACATGATTGCTCTCTATAAAGCATCTGTTTAAGTAAAGCAATTATTGTTATAAATGTATGAACTATTCAAGGTAAATTAAGAACAATGATACACTGACATCATCTAGTACAGCTACCAATTGCAAACAGATCCCCAGAAAAACAACACACAGACTATCGAGGCATACAGGTCACCAATTGTACAAATTTTGGAAGGTTTTTAATATAAAATAAAACCTTGTTCAAACTTGGGACTGGACCAAAACACAGCTCAACAATCCTATCAATTATTCATACGCAGTTTAATGCTGTTTGATAAGATACAAGTAAATCTCACTTCACAATCAAATGAAGTTCTTTGAGATTCTAATTAAGGTAAACCTTCTATCTTTATAAATTCTTAATGTACATGTACCTCAATTTGATGTTTCTATATGTATTATTAAAACATTCTTATCTTTACCGCGTAGTTTGTCTATTTATAAGCATTCACTTCTGTTTTTTTTATCGAAATGAAAGGATAACCGGTATACTGTAACGGGGGATACGGCTGCAATTATTTTCCCAAATAGAGCAGAGATTCATCTTTAGTCTAGATGAAAGGGATGATAAAGACTTGTAAGAAGTAAAGTGCAGATTAAACACATTTACGTGGAAAATAGTTCAAGCATCAGATCTTTGACAAAAGTTTTAAAATAGCATATGTGTACTATGTATTTATACTTATACCTCAATATCAAACATATGATTACATGTTCTAGTGTGCGTATAATTAGATTGCTTAAACGCACTACATTCCTTCCAACTTTTCACTAGCTCTAAAAATTCTCCTACATATACCATCAATATCTCAATAATTTGATTTATGTACAATCGCCGTAGCATATACTAAGCAGGTTATAGTAATTTGGCTGAATACTTTGAAGAAATGCTGATCTAACACAAACGTGAAAATACATAAAGTCTGAGTCGAGAAACTGTAATTGCAAGTAGTACTGTTTTGATATATCTGTTCGGAAATTATATTTTAAAGCAAAGTTTAGTGTTTATTTAATCACTAATTTTATTTTCTGACCATATCGTGTTGAAAATTTGAGTTTTACAAAAGGATTAGTGAATTATAGTTTGCCTTTTCAAAAACGAAAGTAGGTTTTCCAGTTTTCAAATATCTTTGTAACGTTCTAGTAGTCTCCAGATTTCAAAGAAAATTAGAGTTGGTCTTAGTAATGGACTTTTTAGATATATTCTACAAGTCTACTATGATATTTTATTGAGGCACAGAGAACACTTTTACTTATTGAGTTATACAAACACTATATATAATGCATATAACTGCATAAACGCATTTTTCTTATTGTCACTGAAGTGCTTTTTCGAACATAACGCGTTGAAGCTCGAGAAATCAATATTTAAATCTATACCTGTCAATAAGAGAAATAAAAAAAGCTCATTTTTACGTGTTTTGACAGCATCTATTGTGTTAGTGATATGGTCACTTTAAGGATAATATAAGTTTTATTCATTGAACTAACATATTCTAAAGGAACAAGAGCAAATATATACATCTATACATTGTTAACTAGATCTTTGATTGTCACACAGTAAAATCGTTTGCGAATGAGAAACAATAAACGTTTGCTCGAAAATTTACAAAATTGCTTCATCAGCTAATGAAAAGAGCATGGTTGTTATTCTGTACTGTAGCACTTATTGGTAGCATAAATGTGAAAACAAATTCTTAACTGCATAATGTTAACATGTCACTTATGTTTTTTGGCACTGGTTTATTTGTAGCCTTATAAACAATTAGTGCAATGTGATAATTATATTGAAATAGGCTCTTTTATACTTATATTATGTTTTCGTGGAATCGAGTTTCTTAATATAATACGTTTAATTCTATCCTGTAACTTGTTCACTAGCTTTATTACCCCAAACCACAGCACAATAATCCATAATAGGTAAAATGTATGAATGATAGAACATTAATTTCATTTCATCAGAAAGATAATAGTTAATTCTTCTAAAGAAAGCAAATTTTGAATTAATTTTAGCAAGTACTCTATTCACTTGTTCTTTGCATGACAGTGTGTTATCTACATAAACACCAAACACTTTTTGTACACCAACATTTTCAATAGGTGCTTTTTCAATTGTGTGATGTAGTTTAAAGTATTGCTGTTGCAGCATCTTTTGTTTGAAACAAGCTGAAATGATCATACCTATGCTATAAAAGGGAATGCTAAACGGATACACTAATTGTATATGGACTTTAAGGTTGTAGACCCCTAAAGGGCACCGATTCAAATCATGATAGGCTTAATATTTTCTTAATTTGTATATAATTTCCAGGATTTAAAAAGAAATTTAAAAAAAAATTTAAAAGAAATTTACCGTGAAAAAAAAAGTTATAGGAATTTTAATAACCCTACCCCCATTTTGGAAATTATTTATAAAATGACATCAGGCGTGAGATAAGAAATTGCATGTATTTCATTTATTTTTCAATAATTTGATACAGATTTGGTATCAGCGTAACAAGAACTATATTTTCCTTCAGAAATTATACAACATTTACCATATTATCAACGAGTTTTATAAAACTTTTATGAAATAATCAGATAGTATTATAATTTTCATGTACTTTATAAACTATGTTCAATTTTGAACAACAAAGTTTTTAAAGAAAAAATAACATTTTCTAGCAATAGGGCTTGACTTTTTGTATATTTTTAATTATCTATAACATTTTGGGAACAGCATGCCAGAAATTCACTATGTTTACCGTCTCTATTTAAATTAACTAGAGTTTTGAAAATTTCCATCGGTGATTTTAGCCGGGTCTGCAAATCATACAATCTTCAAATAAGCTAATACTTATGTGTAAAAAATATTTATTTTCGTTTTAGTCTAAAAACAATATAAACATATGTTGAAAAATAAAAAATGATACAAAGAAGAAAAAGTTTTAAAAAATTGTGGTTCCGGCTGGATTCGAACGTACGCCTGGAAAACCTCAAACGATCTAAAGTCCTATGCTTAACAGTCTAGGCTAGTGCATTAAAATTGAAGTGTTTCAAATGGAGGTTTTTATTTGGAGTCTACTACCTTAAGAATCTGAAACGTTAATTACACAACAATACACATGGATCTTTGACATGTTAATAACGCGATTGTGAATTGAACGAGCAGACGAGATAGTGCGGAAATGTCCCTCATTTGGCTTCACCAGACGATTGTTAAATGGAAGTTAACAGATGAAAACAGTTAAAATCCATTAACAAAAAACCAGTTAAATTTGTCAATTCCTACACTAAAGACTTTATCAATTTGTTACAAATATGTAGAATAGGAACAAAATTACCAATCTTGTAGTTTAGGCATCGGCATTGGGAGCGGGAGATCGAAGATTCGAATTACAGTAGGGGTGCGTCCCAATATGGCCGGTAAGTGATCCACCAGCTATTTTAATAATGTGTATCGTTTGCCAACCTGCCTGATGCCTGGCATTAAGGGAAAGCATTTGAGAAGTAAATGTACTCAGAAAAGAAATAATTGATTGATTATTACAATGTTCCAACTAGATTTGTTATAATGAACTATGATGGTTAATGTCATACATTAAACAATTTAGACACTTTATTGAACCCCACACCCCTTAAATGTAACTTAATGTCTGAAATGACAATCATGAGCTTTTTAGTATAAAGAAATAGATACTTTACGCGCTTTGGATAAAATAATTTAGAGAAATACGGAAGCAGTTTCCGAGACAAGACATATAAATATCCAAGATAAATCCACTGAAAACTCGATTAAAAACTAAACAACCTAGTAGCTGATATTGTATATATTTAGACTTTGTTAATGTATCACAATATACCTTTTACTTCTGGCGTACATGTCTTGTTGAATATAGTATCCGATAAAGTCATCAAACTGCTTCTAAAATTAAGTTTTTCCTATCACTAACTGACTCTCTTTATTGTATAACTCTTTAAATTCCCTTGACATAGATTTTTCCCATTCACACTGAAAACCTATAAACGAAGGTCCTGCAACTTGTTTTCATCATTAATGCGACTCCGCAAATTTATTCTAGATATATCTTTAAAAGCTTCACTGCATCCACATATGCTTGGGGTCTGGATCTCACCCCCTAAGGCCAGTCCCTCGCCCCTCGGCTCACTGCAGTATCTTTAAATACATCCTACAACTGCGTGTAAGCTAACCAATTACAGATACAATTCCTTATTCTACTTACCTACTGATCACATGTTTATGGTGACAATGTATATAAATACAAGATTTGAAACAACTCGATTTCCTCTATCACATCTCAGGTTTACTGTTAATGTCCTTTCTAAAAATAGTACCGATTCGAAAAGTATAGGTACCCGGCTATGGTCTTTATCGATCGTGTAAAAATGGAACCAGTCGTTTTATTGTGCGACACAAAAATATTAATCTGTTTACTAATAAACCGCTATAGCATTCACACAAAACAATATCCGCGCTGTAAACGTAATGGTACCCCGCGCACGCTATTTCATATACATTTTGTATTGCGATGCGGGAAACCTAGTTTTATTACTTCATGTATATACTAAATCTGACTTGTGCAAAAGTGACAGAAGTGTTTTTCCTCGAAATTCTCTTCATTCAACTGTATTCGATGCAGTCTGGAGTGGGATTTTATTCAGAAAATTGTTTTGCATTGGAAAAACCGGTTAGTTATTCCTTACATACACACATGCTATAAATATGCGATTGGAGTTTTCAGTCGTTTCAAATCTTGTATTTATATACGTTCCGCACAACATGGGACAAGAATAGATTGGGTGGCGAGTCCATACCACAAGCATCTGTGACTGCATCTCTATTCTCAAGTCTGTTTTAAATGATTGTAGGACGTAATATGCTGATGACTCTGGAATTCTTGCGTGAGGTAAATGTAAATCTGACGTGGTAAAATGTTATTAAATGAGTCATTGCTTAA
>JAUMHA010161051.1:6211-16769 GCA_032359765.1 Saxidomus gigantea
TGCATTACTGTGAGTGTTAATTTTAAAATCTTGTCATAAATGCATGTATCATTATTATAGAGCTTACGTAAAAAAATAAACTAGCATGTGTAAATATGATGTACCTTCTTTCACCATGCCAACTGTCAAACATTTCTGAAATCTACAGAATTGGCACCTGTTTCGCCTACGCTTGTCAACTGGACAGTTCTTATCGGCTAAACACACATATTTGGCGCCTTTCTGCACTGTTCTCTGTAAAAGGAATGGAAGATTTAGTAAATATCCATGTCATACTAAAGTATCTTTTGATTTTATGATGGTCGAGAATTATTTCATTCAAAAAGAAGAGGCAAATATAAGTGTTGCAAATTGATATAGTAAGAAAATGTACCTTGAAGAATCCCTTGCAACCTTCACAGGTTCGAACTCCATAGTGCTGACATGCTGCATTGTCGCCGCACACGGCACAAAGAAGACTTTCCTTCTGCAAACCCTCTCGACCAGGGGAAGACCGTGTTGAACTAGGTGTCGTTGGCGTTTTCGGAGACTGTATAGTGTACTTTTGTAATTCAATGCTGAAAGAAACGAACTAATATATGTACACATTTTTGTACACGGAAATTTATAAAGAACCTAACTAAGCCCCCAAAACTGATGCTTACTTTCTCAGACCTTTAATATTCAACAAATTCAATGAGGAACATCGTGATATTTTTTCTACAATTAAAACAATGTATTTTAGAATGGGATACATTTAATCCGTATAATCTTATATCAAATAAAAAATGATTTTATCTTTTAAATCAATTAAATTTTCAAAATGCAATACGTATTTTCTTAGTTACCTTTCTGGGGTATGTGAAGGCATGGGTATCGTAAGAGAAGGCCTTCGACTGAAATGTCTGCCCCCAGATGACACTGGTAAATCTGAATGGAAAAGGGAACCACTACGTCCCATAACTTGGTATCCGGTATCCATAGGTTGCATTCCTTGACGTTCGCTTCCTTGTAAACCTGTAGTTGCGCCATAAAATGGCTGACTGTAAGAGCTGTATGCGGGGTACCTGCCCGTCTGGCGAGAATCTGTGCGTCTCAACATGGCGGTGTCCTCGGGCTGATGAGAGTGTGCCTGAGGAAGTTGTTGTGACTGATATATATTGACGTTGATGTTTAATTTACTGTCTGACGATGGATCACCATATGTTTGTTGCAACTGTTGATGCTGAAACATTCCATGAGATAGGGATTCGGATGCTGAAGGAAAAGGTGTCTGACTTGCACCTGAGTCTCTCTGATAAAGTTTTTCTGATGTCGTATGACTTTGTGTATGGGGTATATTATGAGGATCAGCGTATGGATGACTGGAATAAATGCACTGATCACTGGAGGAAAAAGCTCTGAATGGCATCTCTGAGAAGGTTGTTGAGGTGTCAATATATTTATGAGTATTACTTGACTGAGTTGTCATTTGTGTTGCTGCTGCCTCTGGGAATAGTCCCATCATTTTACTAACGTCTTTTTCAAGCATAAATGTGCCTTCATAACTGAATGGTTCCGTGAATGTCGGAGTCTGGGTATGTCCAAGAAAAGTAGACGCCGATCCTGAACCTACTTCCGGTGATGAAAAATCAAACACTCGGAATGATTCTTCCTCTGTGAAGTTCCCTGTGTCAACTTGGAGTTCCTGTAAAATGGAAAACAGAAAGTGTTAAGAGCGGTTATACATTTTAAAATAATTTTATTAATTGATAGATAAGCAAGATAAGGGACAAGAAATGGAACATTTGTGATAAATATGGAAGCCGAATAGACCACTGTCATCTTTGAAAAATAAAACAATATTCAATTTAATATTTTCTAGTTAACATTCTAACCTAGAATGGTGATCGTGCAATTAAAATAATATTTCATAGGCACTTTTTGACGGTATAATTTCGTTCAAATAATGAAAACATGGCAAAATACGTTTGTAAGTTTTAATATTAAAATTCGCACACATTCTTCGATCACAATCACAAATATTTATTATTATTTTAATATGTTTGTGTTAATGTTTTATCCGAAAAATGATTATTTATCTAAAATTCTTACGTGTAATTTGCACGCTATCAGTTACTTTTTGATAAATGAAAAGTAAATGTCTCTCATTTTCAGAGCTTTTCCCAGTCGGGTACAAAGACATGATAAAGAAAATGTACCTGCAACGCCATACTGAATGTCGAGCTTGGAAAGACTCCAATATCTGCGCTTGCTATAGATGAGACAACTCCCCCAGGACTTAGGGGGTTCGGATATGAATCACACGCTGCCGTTGTGGGGCCAGTATACGTCGGCTAAAAAGATAGTAAACCAGACTTAAGACCTGTCGGATACTGTACAAAGTGGTGGCTAAGCTAGATATCCTCACAATTTATAGTGCTGAAATTAATTTATTTTGTGACGTAATCGCTACTGTGACGTACCAGCATGTTAATATACTAGATAAATTTATTATCATGTTAGTGACGCGTAAATTATCATAGTATACCTGATCTCCGTATCACAAACGTAATAATGACGCATTTATATTCAAACATTTGGTCTAATATCAATTATCACCACTTTTCCATATGAAAAATCTTACAATTTAGAAAGTCTAGCACGTTGTCACAGCGTTGCTGTATTGTATTTATTGGTGAGTTTAAATTATATACAGCCTATTTCCATTTATTTATTTTGTAAATATGCTAAATGTAATTGAATGGTAAACCCTCAACGTTAGTGAGACCTCACAGAACCATGAATGGCCTTTTTGTTCTATGTCAAGCCTCTGATTCTTGTCATGACGAAAGTTATGTTATCGCGTAGAATGTTTTTATACGAAGTGCTGATGCAATTGCGCTTAAATGTAGTCATTGGTACTTCATGAATATAAAATAGGAGCATATGACGTCGATCTCATTTAATCGTCAATTGTAACAGGACTGATACCATACACTATTTTTTTTATAAAGTTGAATAAATTTTTTTTGATCAAATAAATCATCGCATACCATTTTATTATTTTACATGACAAGAAACAGTTTGTCCCAACATATGGTGAACATTTTTTGTTAAAATGTTACTTTTACCAATAATAGTTTTCTTACGCTCGCGATCATCATGGTCGTGTGCGCATGCGGCGATTTCCCCGAGATTTCTCGAGATTGTTTTAGGCAAACACGTGCTATAGCCCCAAAACTGTCTGCGTAACAGTATCGTGATAATGAGAAGACATGCTTTAATACAATTTTATCGGACACGGTTACGAACACAGCCTAACTGTACAATATTAAATGCATTCGCCACTTCAAATAATTGCGGTTTACGTTATCCACCAAATTAGAATTGTAGACGTTTAATCGACCATATTTAATTTGGTTAAAGTGACCATTATTGTTCCAAATGACAGATAGCAACTGCTGTCATATCATCATGGTGTCTCTAAAGCGGCATTCAATTACTGGTGGGTTTTAGATGAAATGCAAAATGACAGCTTTAAATCCTGGACGGGGCGGATCTAGACATTTTACTAACACAAAAACTGGTGTCCAAACATTTGACACTAATCCATTTCAAATTATATGACTGCATTTTATGTTTGTCTTATTAACTTTAATATTTCACAATTTCAAACTGTTTGTTTCATATTTTTATGTATTCAAATCGACACAGAAGACAAAGTAATGGTTCAATAAGTGTGGTTGAACTATACTTTGAAATATCGAAATTCAAGTATTTTTTTCTCAATCTAGGCAATGAATTTGAAAGTACATATTTTACTAAATGCACATACATAATTGCATCTTAAAATATGATAAATATGACAAAAATATAATATATCAAATAATGTATGTTGTTTGAAATATAATGTTAATTTATCATTATATAGAAGTATAAGGTATTAAAACATTCGAAACATACGGGTTAGGAAACTGAAACGCATTACATTGTACTTTATTTCAAAAACATCAAAATGTAGCTCTCTATCGTGGGGTATATTTTTAAACATTTACCTGTGGCTGTAAAAGCAACATGGAGTTATCTGCGCATGTGCTAATTAAGGGCCGATTTGATGACGTCACATGCGCTTGTTCCTGGCTGGTACTAGCTTTACTCGTCAGGGTGGCTGGTGACGGCGACGGTTCGTCGGCTGAAGAAATACCTGAAAATATAAATGTTTAAGCTGCTTGTAAATATAGTTTGACACGAATAATAAACCAAACGAGAGAATCATAATCTTAAAAACAGCCCAGTTACACCGATAGTATTAATCTTACATAAGTATAGTCAATTTCATGTTTGCTTCCTAGATACCGGTAAACGCAAAGGGGTCAGCGCACTAAGAAGCTGCACTTTACGGGTTAAAGATGTGTTTAAAAGTTCTGTTTAAACGGTTAATTTGCTTGATTATTCGCCAGACTTTTTAATCTTTGCGTAAATGTAAGTTGTCTACAAATATCTAAGAAATGTTGTTTCTTAAAATTTAATATTGATTTCGTAGTATTCGTTAATGTTAGCGATTCTGTTGTTTTTTAATTCAAATTTAATGAATATTAATCATGTGATGCAGACTTACATATACCATAGAAACACCATAGAAACACCACAAACAGAATAAATATTACTGTTTTATTCAGAATGCCACGTGGTATATCAACTCACACTCACTAGTCGTGTAGGTTAGAGAAGAATGTCATAATACAACTATTTTACATTGTGCAATTTTTGCAAAAACTGTCCTGAAATTATGAACGATTATTTCATAAGCGCCATCTCATCTAACTAAAGAAAAATTAAGTACATCTTACTCATTGATTAAGAAATGTACAATCGTTCGTTTGTAAAGAAGAATATGTTCATTTTTCTTGCTTAGCTAGATAGTACTGTAAGATAAGCTATTGCGAAAGCTTAACCTAGTGTATGCCCGTTAGTACTCCCGTTCTAACACACTTAACATTGTTGAATATATAGTCTTACCTTTTTTATCAAAATGCCTTTTGTAGTCCAGATTCTCAGTATGCTTATAATTACAGTAATATTCACCGTTTTGGTTCCCCCCAAATCTACATGGATGCATTTTAAATTCGATCGTAGCCAACATCTTTATTAAAACCATAGCATTGTTGCATTTCCAAGCATCTAAATATGACACATTCATGCAAACAGATATCTTATGTCGCAATTAAGAATATTCCTATGCCGTGTTAGAATAAGGTTCCGTCAATAGAAAAACGTATATAATTGCGATCTGTAATATTTGCAATGATATTGTAAAGTTTGATTTCCAAGTAATGAAACAGACACAGTAATTTCCTAATCCAATGAATATTCAAAGCTATAAATGTCCTTAAAGCGGCGACAATGGCATATCGACAATCTTATTGGTAGCTGGTGTCTATCAATTTAGCGAAGAGCGAGTGGGTGTCATTTATAAAACCCCAATTACAAGACCTTGGAAAAATCAGTGACATTGGACATTGACAGCTCTTTCTAGATATACCTTTCTTGTTCAGCTTTTTCTATAAAGTGTATAGCAAAATGCAACACAATAAGGTTCATATACTAGTAAAGGGTTTATGTATATCATATCTAAAGATGGCATTAGCAACAAAAGAGAACTGACCTGTGGAATAGCTCCACCTTTTATTTAGGGTAAGGAGGACTCACACAACACTGTGATCACTTTAAGCATATTGTTTCGAGTTTAGTTTCGTGAAAATAATGTGTTTGCTGTACTTAAATGTTTTACTCTAAATGGCTGAGTACTTCTCTTATAAACTTACACAAAATCCAAAGAAAATGTTTAAATAACATGTCATACCATATTACGTTATACTTTTCAACGTATGAATATGTTTAAAAATAAATTCAATACCATAGGAAAGCTAGGAAGTTTTTAGCCTAAAATTACTTCGAACTATTTTGATACAAAACATATTTGGTATGTGTATAAGGAAACATAGGTTCATGTATTATTAAAGACATAATAATGCACATGTATATAGCTACTGCCACAGACCTCTCTTGTAATTTCTCTTCAACATATGTTTGTACATGCGCTGACATTTAGAAAAGTCTCACGAAACAGTCAAAAGTAATGTCCCATAATGATAATAGTTCATATTATTTTCATTGCTGCCAATTTCCATACAAGCTTTCATAAATGTCAGGGTCCCATTGAGAGAGGGAACGATAAGCAATTTGCTAATTGCACAATATTCACGGAATAATGTTTTGAATGTATCATGCGTCGGCCGTTAGGATTTTAGGCTCGGAATGAACGACGCAGTTCCTCTTTTAACACAGTACTTTGTTCAACTTTGATCGAGTTAGAAAGGCACGGTGTTGAATTAATCACTAACACAATAATAATCCCACATATGCCACTGATAGTGTTGACATAAAGATATTATCAAGATGTTCGTTTATTTCAAGTTTTTGTTCCTCTTTATTTTATTTTGTTTTCGGAAATATTTGAATCAAGAACAGTAACGGTTGTTTATTAAAACATTATTTCTATTGCTGAAATCTATTTCCAATTTCTATAAGGTTACATATAACATTATTACTTATTGTTTTAACTTTTTTTTAAAGACTACGTGTATTGTATCAACCAGTAAGGATCAAATGAAATTATAACAGTATAAACATTGCACAATATATGCTGTGTATATTGTCAGAATTTGTTACTCAACATGTTTTCTATATTTTCTAATATTCATCACGGTCAATAATGTAATTTTTTATATGAAAATGTCTTTCTATATGTAAATACAAAAAGAAGATTAAGAACGAACATATTTTGTGTATTTATAAAATTCATTGTTTCCCATTTTTATTCTTATGCTTGAATTGACTACATGTATATGAAATAATCGATAATTTAAATAAAATACATATCGACGCTATATGATTAAGAATAGCAATGTTTTGCATCTCAGATTCAATGGAAATTGAAGTGCATGCCTTTTCGTTTATATTAAAGCGTTTATTTTTTAACGGAAATATAAATAATTTTGTCTAACTTTTAAAAACTGTTGATTACAGCAAGCGAACATTTAAGGAATTCTGAGATTTTTATTTTGTTACTAACAGCTTTAAACTTTCCCTATTATTCAAATATGTAGGTAATGTTTCACTTCCCTCCTTACCTGGCATTCTTTCACGAATTTTGCTTCTTTTGTCCGACATTTCTTGCAAAACCTGTATATCATCTTTATTTTTGTACACCATTTTAATTTCGGACGATTTCTCTGCAACCTTAATTTACTCCCTATGAATGTTTCTTTTTTCCTTTTGTATTTTTCACTAATACTATACATAGCTACACACCATTCATAATAAATCCTTTTGTTTGATATGGAATTCATTTCCTTGTGTAAGGTTTAATAATTTCTATGTCAAAATAAATTCTTAGTATGAATATTGCAATTATTTCTCCATATTTAAAAGAAAGATATCAAATGACAATAGTGTAAAGCCGGAAATATTTTCTCTGAAATTCTGGATGGAATAACTGAAGAAGGGCTTATATACAAGGGACCTAGACGTTAACATTTGCTGACATTTTCACATCTTTATATTAAATGTCTAATGTAACTTGTATGTCCAAAGTAAAAGATCAGACCAATTTCTGAGTCTCTCCTCCAAATACCATGCTGACCTTTGTGAACGTATTCTAGGAAGAAATTGCTAACATATATGTACACGAGACGGCATGGAATGTATGAGTCAATTATGTTATATTGTTCGTGTTACAATAACATGTGTCTAAACAAAATAAATCAAAATTTTAACACTTGAATATTGTTCTTGATCCACGTGTTATATTGAATTAAATTAAAAAGAAAATAATGTAACAAACTTATAATTAACTAATTAGAATATAGATAAGGTCTTGAAAAATATATCAATTAATAAATGCAGAATTTAATTATTCAATTTAATTAGTAGTCAGTATCCAAACCAATATCATATTTTTATAGCAGACATATAATCGAACTAATTTGAAAGTGCATTTACGTTTATTTTATAAGTAAATTTTAAAGCACGCGGAATGATAACACACGGGACAATCCGATTTTTGTACCAGTTATCTGTATTTTTTTTTTCGGTATTCGGAAGTACCACTCTTTTTATGTATAAACGGGACTCAAACTGGGGTGGTCATCACATACCGGGATACAGAGTCAGGAGCCCTTGTGAACCATTAGTTGTGTTATCTTCAGATGCTGTCAATTACTTGTCATTGTACATTATATTACAGTCCGCTATCAATTTAATTGTTTACTTATTGTTTTAATTCACGATTTTGTTTAATTACAATTTTATAGCGCATGAAATGAAACTGTCCTAAATCTTTTAAGTAAATAAATAAATTAGTTATTAGTAATGTATATACAATGAAGGATTTATGCTGCAGCGGTCCACTCATAAAAAGAAAACAATATATAATATCTTCTATTTTATGTTTAATTGAATATATTGATATTTGTTTTTGTTCAACCTTTAAAATTGACAAGAGATCTGTAATTTCGTAACCTTGGTAGTTTAACAATTTAACGACGGATGTTCCGCATTGTCCACGCGGATTTAATGACATTTTAAGTACACGGATGAAACGTTCGATGAAACAATATTTGACACTGATCAGGTCATCTGGGGAGAATATGGATCATTGGTCAATCAGCGAGTCACGTGTCATAGTGAAGTTTTAATCTGAGTTAGTGCCAAACATGAGCAGTTAGTGTATAATTAGACAGCCCTCGCGAATGGCCACCTTCCGGGGAATCGAAGAGCTTAATTTGTAATAATTCTATACGTTACCACGTGTAGAATATCAAACTGAACAACTCCGTATAACATTTGAACTTTCGGGAACAATTATTATATTATATGTTTAAAATGCACATGTGATATTTGCGAAAAGTTCACAATTATTAGGGGAAATGATACAACCTGAACCTACAAATGTCAGTATAGTTTGCTGGCCTTTATCTTCAGAAAAATACATTACAAACAATAGAACGCCTTCTTTAGGATTATTAACAAAATATATCATCGGACTGTTGGCACTGACAACTTAAAAAATAACTGATAGATTTTTATTTTGTACATAAAAATTATTAAAATGAATTATCTTACCGAAGTTTCGAACACTTCTATTCCCCAAATCACAACTTGTATGTCTAATTTTGACAAATCAGTTCGAGAAAAACTCATTCCCCGTACAAAATTTATTTTACATTAAAATAAAGCATTGCATAAACATTGTGAGCAGTTGACGCTAAAAATGTAAACATTTTGGCAGGCGCTAGCAATCAACAGGGTTTCGACAGTTACAATCAACAGTTCTCATCATGTTCTACCCCATGACCCCTTACAATACAGTACAACACCTGTACGTACGCCCACGGACCACAAAAATAACGTTCGCTTTGTTACTATAAATAATGTTGATCAGTGCAGTGGCCTTTTTGAGTAGGTGCATCACATATTTTTGATTTCATATTTTTGAATGTCAAGAAAATTAGACTAAAGCAATGTCCGAATTGTTCTGATTATTTGTTGTTATTCATTTATTGTATTTTTCATTTATTGTTTGTAAATATAAAATGATGGCTTAGTTATTTAAATTTCTATTTGCCTTTGCCGTTGTAGAACTTGCATGAGGAGTGATCATGTGCTTTATCGTTATGTCTATTTTCCGTATTAAATTGTCACACAATTAATACAGTTAGCATGAAGACTGGGTGATTATTGATTGAACGCGGTTAAAGGGAAACAGTGGCGTTAGGATAACGAACATCTGGATGTAAAGGTTTTCTCCCTTTTCTACCACTTTCGTTACCGATGACAGTAGATGCGGGACTGAGTCCGAAACTATAACATAATAACTTAATTGAAATTTAATGTGCTAACATACATCGTGTGTGGTATATGACTGTTATTAATTACGTTTTAAACTGATCCAGGAATTGCTATGAAAATAATCAGACTGAATTTACATCACAAAACTAATTGGCAGGCCAATTTCATTGTTTCACGGCTGAAACGCACGTAATTTTCTGATCAAAACTGTTTACAGTTAGATGCCAGTATTTATGATTTGTTGAAAGAATGAGCCAGACAGTACGGAGTTTATTATTGTACATATATATAAACCCCACCTGTCGTGATTATATTTATTTATTTGTCTACATATTTATTTATTTTTTGATCGAACATAAGTTTATTGTTGTCATTGTAATAGGCGATGTGATGTAATATATATTAATGTATTAACTATCATTGAAGTTGTCGGCACAATATCAGAAGCAATTTTGAACGATAAAAATTCGAAAACGAAAGACAATTTAATTTCATTAACTATTGTTAGCGTATTGTACTCATTGCATATTTATATATATTGTTTATTATACAAATATTATGCATTACATATACATATACTTATTTCGTTGTTTCTATAAATGAATCATATAATAATAAAATACCAAAGGCAAAATAACAATAATAAGAATTCTAATATTATTAATAATGATAAAATAATAATAAT
>JAUMHA010161162.1:0-16767 GCA_032359765.1 Saxidomus gigantea
GAAGTAAAGTTCTTCAATTATAATTCAAAATAGGCATGCTTATTTATGTACAACCTATTTACAGCCTCTCTCTGGGATATTTCTGGAAAATTACAAAGATATTTGAAAACAGGAAAACCTGCTTTCATTTTTGAAAAGACAAAGTATAATATTTATTAATTCTTTTGTTCAACTCAAATTTTCAAGACAATATGGTCACATTCAATGCAGTATGTAATATTTTCCTTTAGACGCCGGTTACGATTCCAGATTCAAAAGAAAATTTGATTTGGTGTTAGTAATGGACCTTTAATGAAATAAATGAATGTATAAATCCTACTACAACATAACGGTCCTCAAATATACTTTGTTCATAAGATAAGTCAACAGGAAAACTTGTAAACTTTCATTTCTTTGACGAATGATTTTCTTGAAGGCTAGGTCAATGTTGCCTCGATCAAGGTCAAGGTCACATTGGGTCAAAGCTTATTAGAATTTGCCTCTTTGATCCTTTGTAAGATTAACATTAAACTTACGTCAAATCTTCAGAGTATTAATGTGACAGGTAACACATTTGTTTGAACTGTGTCAGCTTAAAGTCAAGGTCACAATCAAGGGTCAAAGGTCATGAGACTATATTTAGTGATAGCTTCTTTCAAGAATTTAAGCCTGTTCTAACACATTTTGGTCATTTTAACGGATCACCAAACCATTGTTTCTGGGAAGAACCAGTACTAGACTCATATTCTCCGGATCTAAGAAACTGCCAACTTTCTCTCATAAAGAGACATGACTTGAAACAGAGCTCAAACCCATAACCATCAATGTATGCATGAGAGCCTACAGTGATTTCAGTGTCATCAACTGTAACCGATTGATCACAGAGGCGGACTTCAGTGATAGCTCCACATGTATTTTGTTCCTGATATATGAACCCATAACTGCTTATAGTTTGTCCTACCTACAAACAGTATTTTTTGTTAATTAATAGAGAAGTAGAATCTGGCTTGATTCTCATTGATGAAAAATCTAGAGAATTGTGCTATACTTTCACAAAATGACAAGCTACTGTGCTAGAGAACAAGAGAATGGTTTATATCCTTAAACTACCTCTATTGTGTTCAACGTCATCGCTCTACAAGTACTTTCAGTGCTTTGATTTAAACAATGCTATGAGGGAATGACTTTTGTAGAGATGTTCTAAGGTTTAAATGATAATACCATGGTAAACGGTTGAAACAGCGCCGTCTAGAGGAGGGTATATTTAAAAAAATTGCTGAAGGGAATGAAACCAGAAAAGCAAAAGAATAAACAATTTCTTTTATTTGATTTAATGTTATTTCACTAACATCCTTTATATTTTCAAAACAATACAAAGGCACCAGTAAGTATGTAAGCTGTCACTGATATAAACGTATTAATTCAAAAAATCCTCGAACTATAAAACTATAAGTATTATCTGACATTTCTACACATAAATGATACAATATGCAATGATTATCATGAATATTAGCCCTTTCTACTTTGTATTTAGCATATACATAAAAATGTAATATACTTTTACAATACATTCACAATACTGAACGAAAGAATGACATACCTTATTCAGTGTTGAGAAATGTTTTAACTACTTTTAATTTATGTCCAAATTTGGCAGTGCGTGCCTTTATAAAATATTTATTAAAAACTTTGCGAGCAAACATTGAAAATATCGACAAGATGAACAACAGCAAATTATGTGTTTCCTTCTGGGTATTAGTAGTGATGTCCTAATCAAACTATTTTAGAAGTACTGGCCTAATACTGACTTATGCCTAAATTTTATAACAATTACCTGGTATAAAAGCATTGGATAACTAATCATTTTTCAAAACTAGCGCCTCGTAATGTCAATATCAGACAGCAAGCTAACAACAACAACATATACTGTGTAATTTACAGTTAAAAGACCAGCATAGGCACGGATAAGTTTGCCTCTGTCAGTTGCGAAATTAAATTGAACGCTTGAAGGTTTGCGGAATAGGGCGTTCTATTTAACTGTAGAGAATGTGAATGTAAATCCATCCGTCACCACTTCAGACATATTTTTGTATTGTCTGACAATTGTTCGTAAAGTCATAATCTTAAGTATGTATAGAATATCTATTTGTACCTGTACAGATTGTTTCAATGTACCGATACTATCAAGAAATGAACGCCATGTTTGAAAACTCATGTCTACCATGGAAAGTTTTATACAACAGAGATTCTGCATTGCAGGTAAGACAGTGAGAGCATTCTCATCAATGTTTACATCGTCTAATATTAGTATTTGTAACTGATGTAGGCTTTGTACTCTCAAATTCATTGAACTTGTGTAAAGGTTGTTATCCTCATACTCATACGAGTAATTACCTAAGATTTCGAGACATTGAGTCTTGTCATTGCTACAAACTGACTGTGTTCGAGCAAATACATCTATAGATATAAGGATAATTTTAGCTGTTTCAAAATTGATTACATATAAACAACTGAGAATGTTTCGGACATCAAGACTTTCGAGCTGATCATGTCGCGATAAGTCAATAATGTAACTTGCATCAGTTTCATAAAAGCATGCGATATTTTCCAATGTAAGACTCCTTAAACCAACTGCCTGTGTCAGCGATGATGCTAATCTACCAGTCAAATCATTATGTGCTATACTCGACAACGACACTGGCTGTGACTTTCGAAACAGAACAACACTCGAATCCAGCGGACAGCCTGAGATGCAAACATTCTCAAGATGTTCAGTGTTACCTAAAGAACCTACTTGAATCGGACACACCTCTAAATGAATACTATGAAGTTGAGTATGCGCAGACAAGTCAAAATTGTGACTACCATGGTATGTAGGAACAAATGCAATAGATTTCAGTGTAAGGTGTTTTAGGGACACGACCTTTGCCAGTGATGATAATAACTGATCAATCACTGCAGGTTGTGCTGTTGAAGTGTTACATATATAACTATCTAGGTAAATTTCATTCAAATGTTCAGAGTTTTCAAATGAAACCACTTGATATGAACAGTTGTTAAAATGTAAACTATGAAGCTGATCGTGTTTTGACAGGTTAATAACGTGACCTTTGCAAGAACAATCCATCTCTACCAGTGACAGGTGTTTTACTGATACTACATTTTGTATAAATGATGCTATCTCTTGTACTGAATTGCATGGAATCGAATATAAGAGTCCTCCGTTTATACATATATATTGTAATCGAGGAAGGTTGTCTAACCATTTCAATATTTCTGCAATTTCATCAAAACAACTGGGATATGGATATAAAAACACCGATACCACACTGCTGGGAATAATCTTTCGGAAGAAAGACATGTCGATCCGATAACGGATAACAGTATCACAAAGACTGACAACAGGTTGATCACCAGTTTCACATTCGCGTGAACAGTTGTATATGAGATGCTGAAGCTGTTCAGCCTCATTACTGATCTCTGTTTGAAATAGTGCATACATCATCTATGAACATTCTTTATCATTATTATCTTCATAACCAATATTACCTGACCGATATTTGTGACAAAATGACATCTTCAAAATGTTACTAAATATAACTGGATAGTGTTTTACCTTTTCTCGTTTCTTAACAGTGATTGGGATGTCTCGAATTTCATTAAACAACAGTATGAATATGTGATCAACCCGAAATTACGTCCAAAGTATCGAGAAAAAAACACTGTTTTTAAAATACATATATGCTAAACGGCCGACACCCGCTCGTTGTGATGCACAACCATTTTTAGACATTTGTAAAAACGTTTCGTTCTATGTAACCGTCAATGTTACAATGCCATAACCATGTTAGCTAATAACTTAAGTTGGCTACTGCTGTTGCTAACTCCATATATGTACTATTGTTATATAGCTCTCACTTTATTGCCCGTTTTACACTTTTCCTATTTTACCGCTACAATTACCTTTACCTTTGCCCACTTAGCATTTATCCTAAATGTGTGTAGTTGTTATTGTTTTTTTACCAAGTTTACACTCATTATATTGCTATTTTACGACTGTCTTGACAAAAATATTTATCACATCGTTATGCAACTATCACTGATACTATTCACTTTACACTTATACCACCATTTTCATTGCTACTGTTGTAATACAGCATTTCAAATAGGTTCGAAAATCCCCCTTTGGTACTTCTAAAACCATCATCAAGTTTACACTAATCCTATTTTTTTCTTCAATGATCCTGCTGATATCGCTGCTCCTTCTACAGGTAACTCTTTTATTGGTAAAAATGCATTTTAATTATGCAATTAGTCCCATCGGTGAAACAGACACTAAAGCTATTCTGCCAAATACTACTGACATGCGGCCATTAAACATAACTGTCAAACCATTTCAATTCCACAAACTGATGCTGCTTACCTGTCCTATTTTCGTTACAAGGCAATTGTGGCTACGTCCACTCTGTCTATCTCGACTTTTGACAATTTCCATTCACATTTTGTATAAATTAACGAATATATAATGTTTGCTCTTGCGATACTTGTCTGCATTTACTTTGTCTGCAGACGAATAAAGCAATTTGATCGCCCAAGACATATTTAGAAATGTCTAATGGAAAACCATGTGCATTATATCTATCTGCCAACATGTGTTAGGAATTGTGTTTGTATCAACAAATCTTAAGTACCAGCGATCGCCCTCACACTTCATATGGACGTCCTGTTAACGGAAACATATACATAACGCTTCCAATCATTTTCACTCACTGATAATTGAATGGAAAGGCATTTTACGTTTGTGGTACAGACTTTAACAAGAGCTGTTTGTAAAACATGTATGCTCCCTTTGATGCAATCAGTAATGTGGAAAAAGAAACACATGTTGCCTAGAAAAACAATGTTGGCCTTAAAAAGAACAACAACAATTTTTGGTCTTACAAAAAAGTGTTGGCCTTAAAAAATGGCCTAAAATTTAATGTGGTCAAAAAAAGACTCAGTGGCCTTGATCTTTAACGTACTAGCTATAGGAGTCATTTGCTGGTCATGACCATCCTCTACACCAAGTTTAAAGATGCTAGGTCCACGCGTTCTTGAGTTATCGTCCGCAAACCGTTTTAAAATTCCGGGTCACTGTGACCTAAACCTTTGATATACTGACTTCAAAATCAATAGGGGTCATTTACTGGTAATGACCAACCTGTGCGCCAAGTTTGAGGATTATAGGCCAACATATTCTAAAGTTATCGTCCGGAAAGCGTTCTCTACTAACCGACCAATTCCGGGTCACTGTGACTTTGATATTTGACCTACTGACCTCTATAAATATAGGAATCATCTACTTGTGATTATCAACGTGCACATTAAGTTTGAAGATTGTAGACCAAAACGTTCTGAAATTATCGTCCAGAAACCATTCTCTACCGATCGACCGATCGACCGATCGACCGACCGACCGACGTGTGCAAAGCAATATACCCCCACTTCTTCGAAGGGAGGCGGGCATAATAACTATAGAAGCATGAGTCAATGGTCCAACAGCAAGTTTTGAAACTGGGTAAGAAGTTAAATGTATAGAGCTATTAACTGCCCCACTTCTGTCAACATTACCTTGCAGTACATAGCGAATAGAATGTGCGTTACTTGAAGTATAGTGATAAGACCACTTGTAGTAGACTGAATATACCCGAGTGTATTTACATTCAAAATTTTGTCAAAAATATTATTTCATAAACGGAAGTTGAGAGTTTTCCAGAAACTTTTCGAACGTCCTCAAATAAGATGCATTTTTCATTTGGTTTAAATGTAAAACAAAAGTAAACAATAATATCCATATGATAAAGTATATTATTACAGTGTTCGAACTATGAGTAAACTTAGATTTTAAATGTTATTCTTTTAAAAGGACATCATAATAGTTAAACTAGCAAACAAACTGTAGGATCCGATTTACTTTTTGCAAACGAACCCACAAATAAAGGTCAGAGAATTTTAAAGATAGCCTTACCCTACCGTCTACTCCGTTTACATTAGTGCGTTGTAAAATGGTGATGATATTGGACATGGGCGAAATCTTGTAGTTTTTCAAGAAGAAAATCGGATACTTACACACGCCATATTTCGTCCTTCATTTGCGAAAAACATCAGGTGATCTGTTTCAAAAAGTGCACTCAACATTTTTTCAAAAGTTTTATCTCTTTGTTATCTTTAATGATTTGTTATCATCAAAACAAAGTTCGACATCATCTGACCGAAGTCACGTATTCAAAATTAGATTTGCATAACGTTCCTAACTTTCTTCAACGAGAAGGGATTGAAATGTTTCGAATATCCAAAAACAATAGTCCGAATGCGTGATCAATTCGAAATTACGTCCTAATATTCTAAATGAACATTTCCTTTTTTTCTAAAATGTTAAACATTTTATATCTTAGATCAGGGTCCGCCTATATAACTACGATTCTGCAGTTTGCAAAAATGTTTTGCTCAACGTAACCATTAACTTTAAAGTAAAATGACCTTGTAAACTCGTAAGTAACACAATTGTTGCTTTTACATTACTACGAATTTTTTGTTACTGCCTTTGATAACTTAAAGTTTATACTACCGTTATGTAATTACTAATGCTATTCCATTTGCACACTTATTGCTAATGATATTGTCCGTTATGTGACTGATAATGTTACTACCAGTTCAACTATTTTTTCTACTGCTTCATCCATTGTCATATTCACGGAGTTTTTGGTTAATTACTAGTATTTAAAAAATGTAATTGTCAACTCGACTCGTACATTACCGCTTTTGTTGCTAGTACTTTTTATTTATCCTGTCGTTATTGTTATTGTTTCTATCGCCGAAGGCTCAAGACGAGCTATAAGGATACTTGAATGCTCTTCGTCCATTAGTATTAAAAGGTTTGCACACTCTGGTGGTATGAATATTTCTTATCCTATCTTATTCAAACTTGAACATAATTATGTATATATCCAGAAGATCTCGGGTGACTTCGAATGTATGTGTAATCAGACAAATATTTCCAGAGTTATTGTCCCTGATTACACAAACATTGCTATATTTGGCATTGTGTGCATTCTAGAAGCTACACGTCCTAAGCAGTGGTAACCATGCCTGCAATAAATGTGTTTGGTTAATTCAATATTAAGTCCAAGGGACCAGCCTGAAATAAGGTCAAGCCTTTGAAAATGAATGCATGACTCTCACACTTGTGCTTTATGCAGCGTGCGCTATATGCGAAGTTGCAGAGGACTTTCCGTGAAAATTCTGTTACTTTTATGCAATTTAAGGAGGACAAAATATGCTCATCGGAAAACTATTTCTGCTAGATATTTGATCAGTTGTAGTTATGTTCAAGGAAAATCAGTGTGAAATACTATCGCTAGAAGAATACAAAAAATGAACGAGGAGGTTAAGAGCTCTTCTATCAATGTGTGAAATATGAACTTTTTTTAGGGAACCTAAAGATATCTTATAGGGAAACCCCCTATTTTTCTTTTTAGCATGTTTGAGAAAATTAAAACTAAGGCTATGTACTGTTATGGTTTATACAGTGTTCCCTGCTTTCTTTCAATGTCTATATGCAGTTTGAATAAATTCTCGGTACTTAACCTATGCACCGGACAAAAATATTAATAAAGATGACTATTTTCGCCTTCTGTCCTAAATGAATTAAATATGATGAAATTTAAGCTAATACTGTACATTGTCCTTGCGTTTACACCAAAGCTAGGTTTTAGATGTGTTTCTCTTGAAATAAAATATAATAATTATGCTCAACACTTTAAGGTATTCACAATCACGGAATATTCGAAAAGTACCGGAGCAACAATCACATTAGCAGATAACAGTCGTGAGATGGACTGAACACACATTTTTCCAAAAATATATCAGTATGTTACATATCTATCACAAATGGAAATTCGAAACATTAATCGAAGTAAAGTCCTATAATGTCTCGACGAAGTAAGAGACGTACAGCCGCCATATTTCTCGTCCATGCACAACTTGCGGCAGACATCAGGTGATCTGTTTCAAATGATGCGTAAATCATCTTTTCAAAATTCTTTATCACATTGTTATCTTCAGTGACTTGTTAATATGACCGATATTGACTGGCCGAAATCTGTGACATTTTCAAAATGCTAGTAAATGTACTTAAATATTGTTTTATCTATTCTCGTTTCTTAACCGGGATTGGGATGACTCGAATTTCATAAAAAAACATGTCTGAAAATGTGGTCAAGCCGAAATTGCATCCAAAGTTTAAAAAAAAAAACTTGTTTAAAAACATGTATTTTCAAGGGCTTATGCCTGCCCGCTGTGTTGTACAACCATGTTTTGCATTTCTTTTTATGTAGCCTTCAAAGTAACCATTCCATAACCATGTAAACTAATAACTAGTTAACGTTTGCCTCTGCTATTGCCAACTTCATAGGCATACTTTTGTTATGTAGCTCTCACTTTTATTGTTTATAGCCCCGGCCGACCATGGGTTTTTTCCCTGGTGAACTCGCCAAGACCCAAGTATGACTCCCATGTATACATATACTGGCACATAACAACATTTGAAAATATAGGGAGTTTTGTTTTATCTGACTGTTTTGTCCAAAGATTATAATTATTAGCAAACATTTAGTAAAAAACCCAGAAGCCAAATGATAGGTGTGCGAGCTTGCAGACCAGACACGAGTTGCCAGCGTACAAGTTTCAAATATTTAAAGCAGTATGTTTTGTGGTGGATTTTGAAATCTCAGTTTCTCAGTAATGTGGAATCTGGAAATTAAAAAATATGACAGGAATGGCACAATATGCTATGTTTATGATTGTATACCATGTACATTCGATTTAAAAAAGGTTTAGAATTTGTTCGTACAGATATGGTCAATTTTGCCGGTCGGTATCGAAAGAGCTACAAGTAATTTTACACCAAAAGTGCTAATCGACCTACACAAAAGCGTCTAACTTAAAGTCCTCTAACTTTGTATACAGTTTGAACACATACCCTTCAGTATTTGTGATATTCCAATATCAAGAAAGTGAATTAACGAAAACCTTGGCCATTTTAGTTATGTTCAAGAAAAGCAGTCCGATATATATGTACGAAGAAGAGAAATCTTAAAATATAACAAGATTAATTTTGGGTTCCGGGTAATGACTTCCTGCCATTATGAAATATATTTAATATATTCTTGCTTCTTCGTTATACGAGCTAAAATAATGAAAATATTAAAGAGAATGAACTTTAGAAATCAGGCAATGATGAGCAATAATTCTGAAACACTGTGCTTTCATTTGATGTCTTTTATTTTTGTATACAGTTTGAAAATAAAATCTCTTAAAGTATTTTCAGTTATGGAAAGGACGATGCATTTTTACAACGAACTCTATTCTGATTGGATTGAATATAATTCAAACACTCTGATAAAGGAGATGTAATGATAAATGACATAGAATTTCATTATAGATTGGCAAACTGATTCTAGGATTTTGGCGACAAACGGATGTACGATCATAAAGCCTCAATGTGAGCACGTCGTACTTCGCAAGCTAAGGCATCATCGTTATATTTGCGGTATACGAGTGGTGTTCGGAAAGTTCGAAGAAAACAGTCATATGTCTTTTATTATTCGGCATGTTGTGACTTCATATATATATATATATATATATAAATCTTGTTCTTTTATACTTTGTTTCAAAAATGTACATTCAATAGTCGCCATAGCAATGTTATGTTGGCGTCGAATGGAGAATATGTGGCGTTATCAGAAATTGTTTCAAATGCATCAGATGTGTGTGCCTTTTCAAATTAGAATTGCATAGAATTGCATGTAATGTCATGACAACCTCATTGACGTTTTATCAAATCAAAAATCATACATAAAAGAGAGAAGAAAATGAATTCAGAACAAATATTGGAAGCCGTCGAATATATGTTGCATTACTGTATACGGAGACAATTTTCCACAGCAAGTTTTGAAACTAACGATATAGCTATTATTAGAAACTGTCCCACTTGTTTCTGTAGCGATCACAGAATAAATAATATTGTTTGATAAACAAGAGATGATAGTTCTGTGCACTGTTTTCGAACGCCCCTCGTACATGCCTATATCTATTACATTTGTGTAAAATTTAAAACAAAAGTAAACATGTCCATGTCGTAAACTACAATAATATAACGTGCAAAACACTTTTTGCGGTTAAAATGCTGTTCTCTTAAATAGAGAACATATAGTTAAACTAGCAAACTAGCTGTAACATCCGATAACATATGTCCTTTCACATTTGGGGAAAACATCAGGTGATCTGTTAAAATTTTAGCACACTTTTATCTTAAATAAACTGTTAACATCAGCACTAAGTCCGATATTACCTAACCGAAACCATGCACTCAAATTCACATTTGCACTGTGCTATCGTAACAACAAAATCATTTCCTCTTTCCACAGCCGGGGTCCAAATGTCTCGAATACCATGTCGTGTTATGTGACAACGATTTAGAAGTTTGTAACAATGTGTTGCTCACTGTCACCATTAATTTTACAATTATACGACCTTTCAAACTACATGTAATAAGTTACTACTTTACCCTACCGCTGGTGTTGCTACTGCTCCTGATAACTTTAAAAACGTTTATACTACCGTTATGTAACTGCTAATCTTATTCAAGTTGCACATTTATTACTCTAGTGCCATAATTTCTACCAATATTGCCCTCTTCACACTATTGTTATGTTACTACTAATGCTAAAACACTTTTTCTACCGTTACTGTTGGTATTGCTTTTATCCACTTTATATAGATTCTGGGATTCTTTGGTGATTTCTTTTAGTGTAGTTATCAAATCTAACATAGTTCCAACTAGTATTAACTTCTCATTTAACCTACTGTCATCGCTGCTATTTCTATTACCGAAAACTCAAAACGAGCTATATCCGTCGTCCATCAGTATTTTAAGGTTTGTACACTCTGGCATGAGCATTTCTGAGGTCATCTTAATCAAATATGAACAATGGTGAATACAATTAGAAGCTATACATGCCTTGAACAACGGTAACCGAGTCTGGAAGAAATGTGTATAGTCATTAAATCTTGGTTGGTTCAATGATAAGTCTAATGAGGCCAGAATGTGGGTTTCCCCATGAGAAACCGTCCATATTTGAGCTTATACATGCTACGAAAACAACCTTTTGAGTGATAATGACCAAACTTTGAAAACTTTGTTTGGAATGAAATCTTAACTACAACATAACAAGTCATATTTTGCATTTGATTTTCATGAAACTTGATTAAAAGATATATAATATGTACAAGTCCTGATCTTTACTGAAACTGGGTGAAAACCTAGACAGTACATAAGACTGAAGTAAACCATTGTTGATTTGATTTTATGAAGCCTTGTTATTAAGAGCAATGCATACGTTTTATCGATGCAAATGCTTATGTCACCTTAAGATATACTAAATTAACAACTTTAAGTGATCCTCTCACCCGCCAATTTGCCATAGCAAAATTGGAACAAACCAAAAACGTTTAAAACAACTAATAAAGCTAATGCATTTGAAGAAATTACATGAGGACAATTTGACAGTGATGCAACACTCACCATGCACTTTCCCTGATTGTCTCTAACATTATATGCCGCTTGTATACCCTTCTGCTGCGTTATTCCAAGGACAAGAAAATATTATCAAGACAGAAAATCAATACAATCCATTGACAGTTTGTATCTGTTTTCAAGGAAATTACGAGTATTACCAAAGAATCTACAATTCAAAGTATAGTTAAGTTCTTTAAACATGCTTATCTGATAAAAGCTCGTCAGAAAGGAAAAAGGTTTTAAAAAATGCAATAATTTGACTGAATTTCTCCGATTTAAACTTTTTTGTATTTTGTGTAATTCCTAGATCAAGTTTATTAAAATCCCATGTCATATACTAGCCAGTATATATGTAGTTAATATCAATTAAAACCATCTGTAACTGTCTCTAGTCTACTAATTGATCTGGCCTCAGAAGATAACTATCTAGAAACAACACTCATTTGCATGACTGACTTGTATTATTGTGTGATCACAATAAAACATTAAAAACAGCCAACAATGATTTTTTATTTGAAGCTAGTAGATGATAGTAATCATTCTGTGTCTTCGTTCTTGTTAGATACTTAGCTACCGAGGTTTCTTCTTCATAAGTGACTATTAGTCGCCTCTAGCTCCTTGTTTTGCCAATTGGTCTGTCATCTCATTTTCATGAACACCACATAGTGTGGCTATCACTGAACGGACCCTTTCCGTTTCTCGTTGAGCTTGTTAAGCTCTTTGGCAATGGATGGCATTTTGGTATTAACCAATGCTTCCAGGACTGAAGAAACATCTTTTAGAATTACCACCTGTTGACAGTCGTCTTCTGAAAAGTTTCCAATGCCTGTATGATGGCTTCTACTTCTGTTTTGTAAGCTGATACAGTGTTTGCCTGTTGGTATGCATACTGTGTACGATCCTCCAGTTGTGCGCATGATGAAAATGAATGGACGTATGGATTGTTTTATTTGTTCATCTTCCACACCTCATTGGAAACCAGGTACTGTAATGCAGATACTGATGTTTGACATGGCATACTTCCATAGCTCTGGCAGTTACGACTGGTCCAGAGGAGGCGGTACTGGTCCATGATGGGAAGCGTTTGTTTTTCTTAGCTTCTTGGATTCATCTTCAAAGCTCGCTCTTTTCAGACGATTCTTTGTTAGAGCTCCAAGCGTTGTCTGGCAAGATGCATCAAAATGCTCCAGGTCAGTATGACATTTTGATCTGAACAACAGGTAGAGCTAAACTGGAACTGTTAATATGTTACAATGTGTTCATTCTACCTGTGTCTTGTTTTTCACACCTAGTGATCAGTAACATTGATGTGGTTATATATGTTGATTGCGAACAATTTGCTTTTAAGTTTTAAATTTCAAATTTTAAAAGATCAGACTACATTTTAAATCAATAATGTCTCTATTCTAATATTCAGGATCTATTCAATAGTATGTTAGTTTATCACCTTTAGAACATTTAAAACATTGATGTAATCATAAAGTAATCAAAATGTAATCATAATCACACCTGTTTCCACAATGTTATTGATTACATTGCAATTATGTAATCAAACAAGAGCTGTCCCTCACAAGTGACAAATGCCCCAGAAACATGTGTCTCACAGTCTATGCCCTCTCCATGTGCTCAACACTTGTGCCATGTAATTTTAACATCCTTCCATGCATGACAGATTTACCATGCATACAGTATTCCATTACTTTTAAAGTGTGACCTTGACCATTCAGGTAGGGACGTGGTTCTTGCACGCAACACATAGTCTTGATGTGCTAAACATTTGTGCCAAGATATTTTAAAATCCTTCAATGCATGACAAAGTTACAGCCCGGACACGAAAACTTGTAAGGGCAGATGCACAGATGGACGGACAGACAGACGTACGTCGCGATTTTAATATGCCACCCTTTAGGGGCATAAAAATATTATTGTTTTCTGATTATATCTGATTACTTCAATTTTTGTCTATCACAGCTGATGACAATTGCTGATTATGATTACCCAAGGTCTGGCAAGAACTCGTACTTGCTGGCTTACATGAGCGCCTTCGCATCTCTTCTTTTATCAAGTGCTCGAAAAGCATTGACTCCCTCCAAGGCCTTAATTGGAGTTGCGAAGCCATAATTATTCGTGGAAGGGGCTCACTGTTCACAAGTATACTGTTTTCGGTATACTTTCACTTGTTCCCCAGTTAGTGGCAGCTAACTTACGTAGTATTGCCAGCATTCGACGGGTCCTAGTTTCAGCTTTTGCTAGATGGGGCTTCCATGTAAGTCGTTTGTCGAAGGTAACACCTAAATATGTAGCCATCTTCCACTTCAGTCAGAGGAATACCGCTGATCTTGATGGCACCAGCCCTCTGCTAAGGTGACAGTGTAAATAGAGTTGTATATGATTTCTCTGTGTTTACCTGTACGCACCAGTCTTCTTCCTATGCTGAAAGCATGTTTGCAACTTGCTGCATCTTATAAGTAACAGTTGATGCACTTCACTTCTGTACACCAAAGCACAAGGTCGTCTGCATAGAGTGTAGCTTTGACTCCCCTTGGAAAATCGGACACCAAGTTTCCGTTCTTGTAGTTACGGCGAGGGAAGCTTGGCTCTTGCCTGGTTTTGTACTGCATGATGAGGTAAACCGTGCGATGGCTAGTATTGGTCACTGCATCCAAGTTGTTCACATACTTCCCTTGTGAACTCTGTATGTCTTCTATGCAGAAAACAATGCCAGGACTAGAAGTGGTATGTATACCAGCATTTAGAGCAAAATGTTAGTTGATCATCAGGGTCATTGATCAGCATAAGTTTGTTTTTATCTTGCCAGACTTTAACTTCTTCTCCACGTGAGTCTATGCGGTCATATCCCTACTCTCTGATTGGCTGTTAAAGTCAGCTGTAACTTGAACGTTGGCGTCCTTAACAGAATCCAAGGATAGAGGTTTGACAATAAGGGTGTACAGGTTGACAACATTCATCACGCTCAGTCGAAGTATCAAATCCTGGTTTTCGAAGTCATCCAAGTGCACTTTGCCAATTTGTACCAGTGTAACAATTCCTGGCTCTTCAAACCTGTCGCAACGGAAGCACTGATAGCCTCTAACCATTAAGGTGCATGCCTTGGTAACGTAAATCTCTTGGATCAGCAGATTTGGATGTCAAAATATTTTCTAGTTATGTTTTCTTATTGAGTGACCTTTCAGCGTTCGTTGCAAAACTCGGGAATGGCTTCTTCCGCGTCGTTGTGTTTCTAGCAGATTTCCTCCCTCGTCGCAGGGCTTTAAATCAAGGTGTGTGATTCCCAGTAGTTTGGGATGGACTCAGGGCCCATCGCTGCTTCTCCTTGGAAGGACCTCAAAGATCAAGCGCCATCCTGTAGTGTTCCACATGACTGTGTAGACATTACAGGAAAGCATTAAACAATGGTTTGTAAGACAGCACCAAACTGATCGACCTGACTTCAGCTCTCTCTGGTTTTTTTTTTCAGGGTTACCCCACCCTTAGTTTCTGGTGTAAACACCTTTCATGGAAACACAAAAGGGAACTTAATAGGATTCCCAACCATATGTATTTACCCATAGCTGGGAATCTGGTCATGAACATCAGGGCATGTCCACATGCCAGTGGGCTTTGAATACCGCATGTGATGGGGCAGACCTCTTCCGAATTCAGCCTGTAGTTCAGCCTGAAGCCGCTTTGTGATCAGTTTTCGTATGTCACCACGAAGAAGCACTGCATAGGGCTTGTCCATGTGGAGTCTATGTACTGGCAGAGGAGACTTACGCACTTTTCTCCCTTTTCGCACAAGACTGTCCAGCAACAGAGGCTGAAAGCAAGAGGTAATATGCACACTACATTCAGCACACCCAAGGACCTAATTGACACGCCTTTTTATCAGCCAGTAATTTTTGTCTGCAGAGTGTGTACTTTCAGCAGCCAGTATCACCGGAAACACATGTACATGTACTTATCTCTATTTCTGATGGGTATTATTTTTCAGCACGTACTGTCATATTGTAGAGATACAACAATTTTCAGCATCATTGATTTATTCTTTATATTCGCTAAAAATATTTACGAAACATTGCTTGCCAGTATCAGGATCTTATGAAATAATTAAATATTTAATGTAATGTTCTTTGAAAAGCTTCTTAAAAAGAATAATACACATTTTCACATTTAGCTGTACTTCTAATCTATGCTCAATGATAGTGGTAATCTCCCTCACAAATTAACTTCTTTTTGTATAGGCCTATGGTAGGTATGGTCCACTATCCTCGTTCGAGCCATATAAGCGGTACGACCCGTAAAATAACTATTACAACATTAAGGCCATTTTTATAGCTTGCCATGTGATTGACTTTATTGCAATTAAGCTGAACTCGTGAAAATATGGTCCCCACTCGGTGAAATTATAACGTGATATTACATCGAAATCAACAATTATCCTATCTGCATATGTGTACAACCTACACGATGGACAGCTAACATATGGCTAATTTCATCTAATACGGAAAATTTGATACTGGATGTTGTATTTTACTGCACAAACACTAAAGAAATTTCAGATAAAGTTTAATAGGAATATAATAGGCTAATGATTATGATCACAAAACTCTTGATCTTTGGGAGGAATAGACTCATATTACATGCATGTATAAATGTATCTTAAATGGGTATATAAAATTATGATAGGGTTATTAGTATAGTAACGTGATCCGTGCTCAAGTCGTGCGTCGGATCATACGAGTGCGTAGCACGAGTATGATCCGACCTCGACGAGAGCTAATCCGGCTTATGGATCACTTTGCTATACTAATAACCCTTTTATTATAAACTTTGACACTAAACTAAATTAAAATGACATGCTAAGCATAAAATTGAAGAAAACGCCTTTTTAGCGCAAAATATACGTAGTGTGCGACGTCATTATATTGACGTCATCGTATAAACAAATAGTAACGACCCAATCAAAAGTGACGTTATTAACGGCATGTGCATTTTAGGGCCAATTGAATTCATTCTTACAAATTATGCCGCGCAATTTGTATTGCACGTACATACAATACGGATTTTTTTTCTGTCAGGCCGTATTTGATGGTTCAATATAATAGGGTTATTAGTATAGTAGCGTGATCCAGCATGCCGGATTTGCTCGAGTCGTGCGTCGGATCATACGA
>JAUMHA010161606.1:0-16761 GCA_032359765.1 Saxidomus gigantea
ATTTGAAACATCTTTACAATGATTGATCTGAAACATCTTTACAATGATTGATCTGAAACATCTTTACAATGATTGATTTGAAACATCTTTACAATGTTCAAGGATCACAGCGTACTACCGTGCACACATCTCAGTAAAACACTTAGGGGCTGATTTAAAATTTCAATATTCATTTGTAGTCTTTAGGTCTGGGTTGATTTAGAACTTCAATATAGCCTTTAGGGCTATCAAACAATCAGGTAAGATGACTTCTAGTACCTTCTGCCCTTGTTGAAATTAGTTTGTGTGCAAGGTACTATCATGCACATACTACAGTAACCATTTATTGGAGTTATCTGAAAAGCAATAGTGTTCAGGGGTATCAAATAATAAAGTTACCATAGATCACTTTTGACCTTTTTATTCTTAGACGTTGAAGGTGGATCTAGATTTACCAAACTTCATACATTTTTTAGAAGTTGGGGTCACCACTTGGGCCTAAAATTATTTATATATATTTTTAAAAATAAAACTGGGTTACCTACCATTGGGGTCTAAAAAACCCTAATCATGACCCCTGCCTTTGGGCTCTCTTAATTTTACATTGAGACAAAGAAGAAAATCTTAAATATTTGGCATGTGGCATTGCTTAGTGGTCCTGTATCCTGATTGTTCAAATAATACCTCTTGGGTCCAAGTTGACCCAACCCCTGGTATTACTTGTCTAATTATTGGGTCACTTGATCTACTGACCAGCTTTCTTGTTCTTAGCTCACCTGAGCACTTCGGGTCAATTAGAGCAAAGTTATGGAAATCTGCACCTCTTTTGTGACAAGGGTGGAAAATTGGGACATACGTGTCCTATGGACACAGTTCTATTTTTTGCTGATTACAGTTTTCTAATCTATACTTCCTGAACTAACAGAAGTTTTTTCCTATTCACTGACAAGAGTTTTGCTTGAAAACTGAGAAAAGTCGAGCGTATTGCCTGACGGACAGCTCTTGTTATTTAGGTTGTTGTTTTGGGTTCTGGAGGTGTTGGTAAATCCAGTATCACTATACAGTATGTGAGCAACAGTTTTGTCGATAGCTACGACCCTACTATTGAAGACTCGTACAGAAAACATGTTATCATAACGGGAATTCCTGATGAGATGAAAAATGTTCCCAAGAAGAAGAAGAAGATGTCAGGAGGAGTGTTGGGTGCTAAACCAAAGAAGAGTACGAAGCAAACAATAGGTAAGGAACTACTGTTTTCAAAACCATCATTTGATTTGAAGGTCTTTCAGTTTTCAGCTTCCCATACTTTACTTGTAACTCAGAAGAAAACATTGTCTGTAAAGGAATATTAAGTGATTTAATTTACAGAACTTTTCTTCAATATTGAAAAGTATTTCAGTTTTTGTTAATCTGAAGGCACATTTAGAAAGCAACAGTTAAACTATTGTAGTACATTACTATATGCTGTAAATATTGTAATGTTAAATTTTCATGAACAACTACATGTTCATTTGAATTACATGTTTACATGTATTGTACCACAGGTTTTTGGCATTCAGTAATCAGGACATGTTAACATGTATTGTACTACAGGTTTTTGGCATTCAGTAATCAGGACATGTTTACATGTATTGTACTGCAGGCTTTTGGCATTCAGTAATCAGGACATGTTTACATGTATTGTACTACAGGTTTTGGCATTCAGTAATCAGGTTGTCAGGTTGTAATCAGGTTGTGTTTCTTTATTTTTGATTCAAGTCCAATCCCATATGCAAAGTGCTCGAAATGTCACTGATGATTCGAAAGAAGGTGTTGATATTCTAGGGAGCCTCAGACATGGCTTCAGTGGGAAAAAGATAAGTCGACTGTCGGTTCCCGTTCAACAGCATAATGATATGGCGCTCGACAGCCGTTCTGATGAGGAACAAGCTGAGGAACAACCTAAAATAAGTATGCCGGACCTTAAATTTGCTTTTACTTGCATTAAGCATTAAGAAGATATATCTAACTTTCATATTTGGAAATCACCTTTGGATTTTCATAATGGATACTAAAGGACAATTTATTAGATGAATATTGTAGACCATGAGCAGACTGTTGTAAATCTTGATCCACAACGTTTGTAAAGGCCTAAACTATACAATTATCCCCTTAAGATTATGATCAAGTCGGCTATATATTAAAAGTGTAAGACAATTACATGACATGGTATATCAATAATACATACTTACAAAATGTACATTCTGAAAAATTCAAACGGGTGTCTGTATGATTTATTTCAGTTACACAAAAAAAGAAGGTTAGGAGAGCAGATGCAAATGTGATGTTGTTGAAGATGGATATTTTGGAGGAAGAACCAAACATAGTGACAGGGGATCCTACACATTGTAAAGGTTGCGACGCGATTCTGTCATCTACCTCCACTTTAGAGAGTGAAGGTGAGAGTGAACAGTCCACATGGACCTGGTAAGTAATGTTAGTTATTTGGATTGTTTAAGGTTTTGAGTTTTGAATCTATAATAAAAACAAAATAACAAATATTTCTAATATAAGTTCCAAGTAGAAGTGGGTAGAGGAAAGTTTGAAAAATTTTCTTGGGGCCATTTTAGTGCAGACTTCTGTGCTTAGAGGAACTTTAGTTATAGTTATATATATATAGTTATATATATATATATATATATATATATATTACTTGTGAATCTAGTGCAACTCATGTCACATTTAACGCAAGATTTTCAGACAGACAAAAGTCACAACAAATGAACAAAGATTTTCCTATATTCAGATAACTGGACTCCTTTGTAATAAATACTAAAACATCACCAAAAGAGCTGTTACATCACTGGCATAATATGACCTGCTAAAAATATGATGTTTAGACTATAGGAATTGATAGTATTGCTACAGATATTTCAACGTAAAATGTATTACTACAGATACATTGACTAATGCTGCTGTTTTAACTTACTTAGTGAGTTCTGTGAGCACAAGAATCCTGGGCTTGAGATAACCCCTGAAGAGATCCCTAAAGGGGACAGTTTTGACTTTGTGTTGATCCCAGCTAGAGAGGAAACGACAGAAAAAGAAGCAGAGGGTGCCACTAAAGGGGAATCAACTCCAGAGAAGAAGGAAGAAAGTAAAGGGATGGTGGTTTATTGTATGGACATCAGTGGTTCCATGTCCTCTACTGTAAGGCTGCCTGAGTTACAAGGTTAGCAACAAAACGTCTTTTAATTGAAAAAAATTAAATGACAGCTTAAACTCTAAAATCCAAGTAGTTTAACAGTTTAGTTGAGCAGTCCTTTCAACGCTTTGATTGAAACCATATTTCTGGTCAGTTTTTGTAAGTATATAGAATGTTTTTAAATTTGTAATATATTTGTTGTCTTAACACTCACTTTAATGCAATATTTTTCACATGGTCAGTATATAAGTATGGATTTGTTTCTTCATTAGAAAGAAGAAAATATGAATAATATTTTGATAAGTAAAAGTTTGAAGTTACCACCATAATGGTAATTTTGGTAATAAGTCTTAAGCACCACCGTATGGAGGGTGACTGAAGTCAATAAGAGTACTTTTTTATCTGAATATGATGCGTAAAATTCACGCTTACATCAGTGATTTTATTGAGATTGCTGAAGCAAGAATATTTGGTGACTTAAGATAATATGTAATCATGTAATCTTGTGAAATTACAATGTAATGTACTGTTTCAATGTAGCCCAATGGAGGAATGCCCGTGACAGGACCTCCCACAGAGACAATACCGTAACCAGGCTTAAAGCTATCAAAGATGCTGCAAGACGGTATGTTAAACAACTCAAAATACTTGTGACCAAAACATCTTTAACTTTAGCATGTTTAGTATCAATGCAGCCACTCAAACAAATTTGACTTGTCAAACTGTTTACATTGTAAATGATAGCAAGGGGTGTTGAATCTTGATATGCATCCGTCTACGTATGATCAACAGGACATCAATTAAAACATTTACATGGATCACCCCTATCAGGAACTGTTAGGGTGACTTTGGTCCTAGTTAGTATCGCATTCCGTCCGGCGTCCGTCGTACGTTGTACGCCGTTAACATTTTTTAACATCTCCTCTAAAACCACTAGGCAAAGGATGATATAACTTGGTAGGGATGTTCCTTGTATAAGCCCTTTCATATTTGTTCAAATAATTCCATTCCATGCAGAACTCTGGCTGCCATGGCGACGGAAAGGAAAAACTTTACAAAAGGAAGGCATAGAGGTTAGATATTTGGCATGTGGCATTAACTAGTAGACCTCTACCAAGATTGTTCAAATTATGACCCCCGATTAAAAATTGACCCCGCACGGGGGTCACTTGTTTTTACATAGGCTTATGTAGAAAAAATCTTCTACTCTGAAACTACAAGGCCTAGAGCTTAGATATTTAGCATGTGGCATAACCTAGTGAACCTAGTGGAATTATGAACCCAGGGCCAAAAGTGACCCCATCCGGGTATCACTTGATTTTATATAGGACTATGTAGAAAAAAATTAAAAATCGTCTTTTCTGAAACCACACGGCCTAGAACTTAGATATTTAGCATGTGGACTTCTCAGAAGATCCAAGGATCAAAATTAACACCGTCCGGGGTTCTCTTGATTTAACTTCATCTTTATTTCTGAAACCACAAGACATAGAGCTTAGATATTTGACATGTATCATTGCCTAGCTGGTATCTTTCAAGAATGTTAAAATCATGTCCTCCAGGTCAAAATTTACCCTTTTTGCTATTGATGGCATTGTATTACAGCCAATGGCAGCCGAGTGAGTGATATAAGGCCATCTTAGTCCTCTTGTTTAAAGATAATAACGTCTTAGTCAGAAAAAAGGAATAATGGTGTTTTTATCTAAAAAAAGCCTATATCAAAGCTGCTCGCTCTCAGATTTTGGTGAAAATAAAGTTGATCAAACTTTCTAAAAATAACATATTTTAGAACTAATAGTAAAAAAAGAGTTCCAGTAAAAATTCCTGTGAAGTATATCTGTAAATTTGAGATTATACGCTACCAAATTATAAAGCGTTACAAACACTTTTGAAATTTCAATACAAACATATAGTGTAGATTTGCTGTAAACCAAGTCACCTACACTATTTTGCAAAATCCTACCTAGATGTTCACATATATTGTTGATTCTAGCTATTAGTTTTACATTTTATTGATCAATATATCATTGTTGAAAATTTTAATTCTTTCAATGGCAACTTCGAGAGAGCAGTTTCAAGCTGACCATGAAACAAAAAAGGATTGCAGCATATGAGAGCAGGTTACTTTCATATAAATACATGTACAAGACAAAACATCATTTTCAGCTTACCTGAGCACAATGTGCGTGAGATTAGCTTTTTTCCTCCTGTGTCTATCATCGGCGTCTGCAACAATTTCTTCTAACAGCATCTCCTATTTAACCACTTGACAGAAGTTGATGAAACTTTGCAGGAATGTTTCTTACATGAAAGTCTACCAATGTTGTATAAAGACTTCCATTCCATGCAGAACTCTGCTGGCTATGGCAACAAAAAGGAAAAACTTCGAATATCCTATGATTCAAAATGTTTGGCATGTAGCATTGTCTAGTGGACCACTACCAAGTAGCATTCAATGCCTTGTGAACTTCTACTAAGATTGTTCAAATCATGACCCCTTGGTCAAAATTGACCTAACCTCGGGGTGTTGTTTTATTTTACATGCATAGGCTTATACAGTAAAAATGTATTTTGTCTGAAACCATAATATGGAGTATTTGGGATATAGCCTGGTCTAGCTGACCTCTTCCAATACTATACAGAGTATGCCCCCTTTGTGAAAATTGGCACCATCCTGGGGCAGGGCTCACTTTATTGAAGTTGATATATAAGAGCAGTGTTTCTCTGGTTAGCGATATGGGGCCATCATGGCCCTCTTGTTTGTTATTTGATAATCATTTGTGATGGCGCCCTTGGTCAAGAGATAAGAACTCTGTTGAAATGGATGGTAAACCTTATGAAAAGCAGATGTTCAAGGTAAGATTAGAGTATATCTATGGCACGGCTTGTTATACTAGTTCAATAACAGTGACAGATGTTCATTAGTATTTTTTATCAAATTGAGTGGTTTTGAGTATCTGTATTGTTTCTTGCAGACAATTGGAAAGAATGAAGATTGAGCACCCAAACAAACAGGTGGCACTTGTCACTTTTGGTTCCACTGTGTACCTTTGGGGAGATTGTCATACTAATGCAGTAAAAACTTTTGATGGATCCATTCTGGAAGACTACGATGGATTGATCGCAGCTGGAAGGGCATATGCTACAACCATGGAACTTGAAGGACTTGAAAATACTCATGCGTACGGCTATTTCTAATGATTTAACAGTTAACACTTCTACTAAACGTTTTCTTAATATATCACCAACCAGGGGTTGTGAGTTAAAAATTCTGAGTCGTTACACCCTAAATTCTCTAGTGAGAAAGTACAAGTATTACTGTTCTTTTTTTGTAAGAAATAAGTCCAAAGTGGTCCAATAGACCTAAAGATTTCTTCAGGGTCATCTAACATTATTGTTAACTCCAGGTGTAAACATTTATGTGTCACATGGTAATATGGACTCTTTTTGAATGTTGTTACCAATGCCACCCCTGTTACTTTTTGTACAACTTTACAAAGAAAAATTGCAGACTACTGTGTATGTCTGTTAAACAATTGGAAGTTGTCAAATGCCTAACAACATAAGACTTTTTGAGATCATTAGTATCTTGCTTGAAATATAACAAATGGAATTAACTTGTAATATTTCAGGTGACGACTCTGAAAGAAGTTTTCCCAAAAAAGTATGCTTAGATTTTCTTGTTTCTAATGAAATTCATGGTTGAAAAATGAAAGTTGTCATTCTCACTCTTTTTCTATAGAAATTTGGATGCAAAAATTGAAAACTTGAGAACAGAAGGTTGCACTGCTCTTGGACCAGCTTTAGCAATTAGTGCAGGAATAATTTCTGGTACCCCTCTATCTGAGGTTGTACTTTGCACAGATGGGGAACCGAACACTGGCATTGGCAACCTAGATACAGGAACTGTTGGAGAGCTCTTCTACAAGAAGGTAAAATTGTCTATGCATGAGTGTTTGATTTGTTTTTGTTTTCTGCATTTTTAGAGGTTTGGATCAGAAGATAATTGACTTATCCACACAAGGGTCTACAGCTCTTGGTCCAGCTTTGGCTATAAGTGCCGGAATCATTTCTGGTATCCCGCAATCTGAAGTTGTCCTATGCACCGATGGGGAGCCAAATTGTGGCATTGGAAAGATAAATAGACATGAAAATCCAGAGCAGTCATTTTATCACAGGGTAATTTCATGTAAATACTAAATTATGATTCATAATGCATTCACTGCATGATGGATCTATATCCACTTACGTCTATACATATACTGTTGCGGTAAAACCTATTTCAGTTTGCCCGGGAAATGGGTACGCTACTCCATTTAGACTAGTTACAATATACTAACACTGTACATTCGAAATTGGATAAGGGCTTTTTTTAGAAATGTTACGGGTTACTACAATCTTACATATAAAAACACCATACCACAAACTAATTCTGATAACCTAATTCTGGAAAGCTAATTACAAAATGTAATACCTCTTGTCTCAGTTTGTTTCAAAATCCCAAGCATGAGGAATTTAATAAATACATGCACTATTGTACATAATTAAGTAAGTAGGAGAGACCGCGGCTAGTGCGGCCCCGTTTTAGAAAAATCACAATTTATCAACGGCTGATATAGCTCGACCTCTGAAATATTTTTATTTAGGTAAGGCATAATTGGGCTGTACTTGCCCCATTATTCCCTATAGTTTTGCTTTATTTTCAAAACGGTAATTTCTGCTCAAAGGGATTAGGTCAAGGTAACCGGACTTGCCCCACAAAGGGGCAAGTTTGGCCACCCTACGGGGCAAGTTCGGCTCGCAGAGACTTTATTGTACAAAGCTTGTATATCGCGGAACCAATCTTTAAACTGAAATATCAAAACATATATATAATTCAAACAGCATATGCTGTTTCATTTCTTTGAACATCAGCGTGTAAACCCACCATTTGTATTTATACTAACATTGAATTTGAACAATTAAACCTAGTCCCGAAGTCTAAAGATCTACAAGACGTTAAAAGCTTGCTAAGAAAATCGTTTTACTTGATAGATCTGCATCTGAACAAATTTGGTAATGTAATAAAAATGAGAAATAAAAAGAACTAGATCTATCGCTGAAGGTGATGAATAACACCCGAACACCCCACTGACACAGTATATGAAATTTATGTAATATTTGATGCATTAATTATTGGAACAGCACAACTTGAGGCTTCTGTGAAGTATATAATTAAATTCTGACCAGTGGTTTTGGAGATTAAAAGCGCACAAGATTTAAAATCTCAAGTCCCTATGACCTTTGACCTAGTGACCCGGAACATGGACCATGCACAACTAGGCATGGTGCTAATCATTTCTGTGAAGTATCATTAAATTCTGACAAGAGGTTTCGGAGATGTAGCGTCCATAAGATTTTAGTATCTCAAGCCCCTGTGACCTTGACCTTTGAATCAATGACCCGAAACATAAACAATGCACAACTAGACATTGTACTTATCACTTGTGTGAAGTATCATTAAATTCTGATCAGGGGTTTTGGAGATTTAGCGTCCACAATATTTTACTATCCCGAGTCGCTGTGACCTTGACCTTTGACTTTGTGACCCGGAACATAGATCATGCACAAATAGGTAGATCTATTGTACTTACCGGTTATACTTGTCATAAGTATCATTAAATTCTGACCAGGGGTTTTGGAGATTTAGTGTTCACGAGATTCCGTCTACAGACAGACAGACGGACGGTCCACTCTTTTTGGTTTAATGGCTGAAAGCCAAGGGGCTGTTAAGTGAGGGCCTTTTTCCTAAGTTATAGGGCCACGAGTGTCCCCTATTCTTCATCCTGGCGACATAAAATGCCCCTTGTGCCCCTCCCCCCTAGACATAGACATTTCCCTATTAGCTTGCGGGCTTCTAAAACGGCGTATTAACCTATTTAGCCACATGGACGGACAGACAAGCTGCATCCAGTATACCCCCTTACACTTTGTTTTCCGGGGGTATAATAACCATATATAAAATATGCTGGCTTATAGAGTGTTATTGTGTGGCAAGTTCGACTATAGGTCAAACGTGCCCCTTCTCGAAGGGCCGAACTAGCCCCCGGCAGTATATACAAAAATATAACGTGACATCATCTTGCATGGTGCAGAAAATGGAATTTACATGGTATTATATCAAAGCCAATTTTTCTTTATTAATATACATATAAGAGTTTCATCTGAATCTTAACGGGTCTCAAGAAAAGTAAAAACTGAAATGGAAGTTGAAAATTTTAGCACAAATCGACAAAATGAAGTTTCGGTTCCAAAACGATATAAACCACCAGAAGGTGGCCATTTTTGTAGGTATGTATATTAAAGCGTCACAAGTGACGTCATAATATTGATGACATCTCTATATCTTGGTTCAGGCGCTATATATAACCAGATGCCGAACATACCCCGAGGCCGAACTAGCTTCGGTCTCATAATTATAGTTTTGATTTTCACTGATAGTTTACTTCAGTTTTGAAACTACTAGAATAAATGTTTTGATAAATTGAGATAGTCAGATCTTTAAGAAGAAATATAGACTTACAGTATAGCAGCAATTTGTTGTAAGAGTTGTTAAAATTTCAACATGCATCTGTTAATTGACTTGGCCTGGGAACAATAGGTTTAGCAAGCAAAATGAGACAAACTTGTCATATAGTGTATTGAAATCTATATTACATGTAATTGCATATGAAGCTTGGAGTATACATTAAATTAATTGTTGAGTGTTCTTAGGATCTTGAATGTTGTTGAATTAAAGTAGATTTTAGCGTTTAACATTGATTAATATTTTGCTCATTTCACCGTAAATATGTGGTGTGAACTGAGTTGAAAATATGCTTACATTTTGACCTGGTTGTGTAGCATTAAAAACTCCATAGTCTTCTTTGCAACAGCAAAGATCATGAATTGAAGATGATGTATTATCACTGCTTACTTTCAGCAGGTTAATAGTAACACTAATCCTATATCATGTAGAATCTACTGATAGTATTATGGTCCATGGATTTTGATAATTTGTATTTGTTTGTTTCTTCAAATTTGGAAATAAAAGATAATTTTTACCTTGTGCATGTGTGAAAGCAGTATTGCTGGCATATTTATCACCATTATTTTATATTTATTGATCTATGTCGATATTGCTAATAAATGTTATTGTTGTTGTTGTTGTTGTTGTATTGATAGTTTTAGTGCACATATTCAAAATATATTTTCAGATTGGAGAGTTTGCAAAGGGTAATAACACTAGGTTGTCTATTCTGGCTGTGGAGGGGCAGGCAATTGGTCTGCAACATGTTCAACAGTGTGCCGTTGTATCAGGGGGGACAATCAATGTCCTGAACCCGCTAGAAATGATGAGACAACTCCGTCTGATTGCTCAGAACTACACCATAGCCACAGCTGTAGATGTAACAGTCATCCTGCATCCAAATCTTGTGTTTGATGAACCAGGATATCAGGAGGTACAAGATATATATTTCATTGGTTAGTGTAGATTGTAGAAACATTCGTCAGTAGTCATTGGAAAGATTGGAAATGCATTCACTACACACGATACTGATGTTCATGTTATTCACTTTCTTTATTGAAAGTATAAAAGAATCAACATAGTTACTGCACTTTGTGAGTATCAACAGAGTTACTGCTCTTTGTGAGTATCAACATAGTTACTCCCCTTTGTGATGTGATCACCTTGGCAACAGACTACATGTGCTAAGTTTTAGTCTGCTTCAGTGAATTCATACTTGGAAAAACAAATCCTGTATTATTGTTTTCAGTTTGTACAAGTAATTAGATGTACATTGTGTAATGTATGGACCCTTTGGCTTATCTAATGTAGCCCGTAACATAGTTATTTTTGCAATATCAAACTAAATATAATTTTGGCATTTTTAGGCGTCCAATAGACTTGTGAAGGAAGTAGGTAATGCAGCCAAAGAGACTGACCTGACCTTCAGGTATAAGGCAAAAGACCCGAAGAAGAAAATTACACAGAAATCCATTCCATTCCAGGTACTCTATTATCATTATAGTTCAAGATTATGTTTACAAAGTAGTTCTATTTTACTATGACACTGGCAAGCAAGGATTTATCGGTGGCTTTTTAATGTTCCTGCTAACAAGCCTGCAATCCAACGGCTTTTTATTGCTTGCGAGTATATGTTTTAGTAATAAATTAGAAATAACTAGAAGATGTGATTGGTTTTCGATGATTTAAAGCTGTTTTTTAATGGCTACTTGGCTTACATCAGGATATTTAAAATGAAGCAACAGCAGATGATGAGGGAAACAGTCATTGAAACAGCTAGTCGGCAAATGACCTTGGTCATTTTGAAAATCGATTGAAAGCCATGCAGTATGTGTGTGAGAGTTTGTGGAAAGAGAAAGGGGAGGGGGTTAAGGTCACCTCTTATAAGATTTCAGTAGATAGTAAATTATATTGTAAAGAGGTATTTGTAAATTTCAGGTACAGGTATCGTACACGCTGAAGAACGGCATGCGATGTTTGAGGGTTCTGAGCAAGTCACATGAAGTTACACAGGACAGGAAACAGATGGAAGAGGTTAAAAACTCATATTCTTTAACATCTTCAGAAATAATGCATATTTCATTCCTTCACTGTTTCTCGTGATCAAAAGTCCAAAGAAAAACATGTGATATCAACGCAAAATAATGGTACAGTAAACTCAGTGTACTAGTTTAACAAACACATCGGGACAATTTCAATTTGTTCCTTATACCGGTATGTTTTATGCGTACAGCATTTTCATATCAAGAAAAGAAGAAACAATTAGGGCTCAGAAAATTTGTTCCTTATACCTAGAATTTTGCTATATTCCGAGTTCTTATAAATTATAATTATGGTGTTTATTGTAATATGTTTATTTTATAGTCACAACACGTTTTTGGATACAAACACTGCAAAGATAAACAAAACAATGTTATACAAGTTCTTCAAGAGCTTTGAATGAACTGTTTGTGTGTATTTCAGCGTATCAATGTTGCTGTGGTGGGCGTGGCAGCTGTACAGAAATCGGCATTGATGGCGTGTCAGGGTAAAACAGAGAAAGCCCAGGAACACATGTGAGTGCTTTGTTTAGTGTTAAAACTGGCACAATTTTAACATTGTTTTAGGTTGAATAGTGTAAATTCTTGTTCATAGGTCACATAATTAAAAGACCTTACTGACTGACCAGAGAGCAATGTAGACCATGGTAAGACTTTCTGAACATGTAAGATTTGCGTAGTCTACCTTGCATGAAACGGAAGAATGGATAAGGCTTATTCATTAGTGTCCTACAACAATCTAAAAAGAATTTATGTTAGAATAATGTGTATGTGAAGCGCATAGAAATTTTTGCTGTATGAAACTAAGGTAAGAGATACTTTACCTAAACATATTCCTAAGATTGTTACCAAGTACAAATCATTATATGAAAGTAGCATACAATTTTCTAATGTGGAACAGAAAAGAGGGGCATATGTTAAAATGACCCCAAAAGAAAGAGAATGTTTTAAGACATGGATGACTGTTTCAAATTTAAATTTAGATGTTCACTATCCATTAAGTGTATATTGAATTTATTGTATACAAGCAATTATATACGTAACGACTTTAGAAACTCAACCAGGGATTTGACGGGTACTTTGTCTTAATTGCAAATGTAATTTGGAAAATTCAAGGACACCATGGTTTTTGCTATTCCTTGGTTTTATAAAACAAGTTCATTACAAAATTCAAGCAAAATTCAAGCGAAACATGATTTTATATTGAAAAAAGAGAAAATTTACTCACTGCTCAAAAATGTTTGACTTATTAAAAATGTTGCATTTTTGAAGATGTTAAGTATATAAGTAAATACGATACAGCTATTAGAATAAGAACTGTCCGGAAGTTGAATATACATTGTACATGTATGTACATTATAGCAGTAGGCAGCAGGTCTACAAATATACTTTGTCGTACAAAATACATGTAGTTATATGTCTTTAATTGTGCAGGCGTACTGTGCAGAAGATGATGGCAAGAGGAGCTAGGGACACTACACAGTTAGAAGAGCATATGGCATTCAAGAACGATTCTGAAAAGCTTAGAACAGAACTGAAAAAAGCCATGGTTCATGATGTAAGTATACCTGAACATATGTGGTTTTTCCCGATATAAGGTAGATACAAAATTCAGTTTTGGCGCATTTTGCCACACAGTTGTAAGGATGCTAACCAGTTTTAGCTAACTATACTGGATTAAAAAAAACACATGGCTTTGTGTGTATATTTAATTGCTGTGAACTTACCTCTTTGTTTTTGGTGTGTGCTTTCTAAGAAGTATGCTTTATTCATATTTTAACTTCTAGTACTTACAGCAGAACACTTTTCTATTGCCAATGACAATGACAATGACAAAGTGTATTCGCTATAAGACCCCGGCCCATGCACACTATATACATACATTTAAATATATTCCACAAAAGCATAGTCTGTGTACATAAATGGTTAATAGTCATAACATTTTGAAGTAATTGTTTCATATGCACCAACTAACATTTACCCTGCTGGGGCAGTGATTCTGCCTCTGCTACCAGTGCAGATCATGATCACCCTGCACATTCATACAGTCTGCTTTTCCATGTTGTCTCATCATGATATATACTGTTCACTTTTCCGTATGTAAATTTTCAGTAAGACATTTTCTTCAATCACAAGATACAGTTGTTTATTTTACAGGACATCAAGCATAGAACTGATAGGCGGGCTAATACATATGCCAAATACTCGAAGATGACAAGCAAAACGTACTTCGGAGCTTCAACCTATAGTAAACGGAAACAAATCGAGTCTAAAGTGTGTTCAGACGACTTATATGAGGACTACTATGATTATCAGTGCTAAAAGTTTGTAAGTCATTAGTGTTGGACTCATGTAATAAAACTCTTTCAGTTTATTTTGCTCGGAAAGAAAGGACATTGCTATAAGGAGCTGTACTCGTTTCATTCATAATACTGGATAGTAATAGAATCTTGTTTTAATTAACAACGCTGTTGCGTTACTTAGATGAATACAATTTTACAATACAATGTCTGATTATTTCAACTAGTTTACATAAGTGCCATGCTGTATATGCCATAATAGAAATAGAAAGTGTCTTCTGCTTGGTTCATATGTTTTTGCTACAAAATCAAAGGACGTGGTTTAATAACTAGTATCAGAAAACCAAAAACAGGACAGTGTATTTCTAATTCAACTAAGATCGCATGACTTGGGGATCTGTGTATAAATTAAGCATCATTTTTCTTTGTTAGACAGGTTTTGACCCTTTACAGTCACTGAAATGTCTTCTACATTAATTCCAACCTTTAATTGTGTTATCTGAAAAAGAAAAGATAACTTTTAAAAAACACAGCCTTGCGCTGTTTAAAGGTCCTACCATATTTTTGTGACTGACTTCTTACTAATATAACAATACGAATCATACAAGACAAACCTTACAAATACATCAGTGTCTGACGTCTACCTCTCCACCCCATCACATTCCAGGTAGATCACTAGAGTGCTCTCCCCTTGATTTCACAGCTTGTAACATCCCCTTAAGGACTTATACCATTAGTCATTTTTGTCTATTAGTTTGTTGGTAGTATAATGACTCTTTAACTGTATATAAGTTATTTTCTCAGACGGGTAGTTTTCATGCCCGTAGTTCTTGGGGAAAAACAAGTACTAGAATCTTCTGTAAGGAAACTCTTTCGCATAAAGAGACATGGTCATTATCAAGGCTCGAACCCATAACCCTCTTATCAGTGAGAGATTACGGTGTTTCAAGTCAACAACTCAAATCACACGGTAATGGAGGCAGTTCTTTCTTGCCAGTCATGCATTTATTCAAGCCATTATTCACTTAGACAGTTTTCATCCCAAGGAAAAGTAATCTTCCTTGACTATTGCCGAAACAGCAAATTGATGAATATACAACATTTTCACTTGTACAAATTAACTATCAAACGTAGATGGCCCAGCAAGGTAGTTCAATTAGCTGAAGAAATGATTAACATCACATACATGTACTAGCATGGTAGTAAGGGGACGTAATACAGTCGAAACATTTATGGTAAAATCTAACGCAATAAATCTTATTCGTGGTGTTGTTATCATCAAATATGTTAAAATAGTTTTATTAGTTACATGGTTTACTAATACATATTTTAAAAATGTTTGCGTAATGTTGGTAGATTTTTAGTCTTTTTTTTACAGTTGTTGGTTTAATGCAGTCAATTTATTTTTTAAAGATTGGATGGGAAATCCTGATTTATTTTGTAACTTTTCCATATTTGATATGTTTTATGTCATTGTGAACTGTTACTGAAATGTGTGAAGAAACGATCTTATATTTTAGTTCTTGTTCTCATTGCTTCTATTGTTACATTATACGTATTCAAATTGTTTTGAACAGTGTTTGGTATTTCACGTTTTCTCAAGTATGAACAATTACTTTTTATTGTTGAGTTTTTAAAGATTACCGTTATTTGTTTTTAATTTCTCTTATCATATTTCTCTAAATATATTTTGTTTTATCTGAAGAATATTATCACTATTATATTGATGTATTAAAAGAAGATATTCTTTGCTTGGTTTACTCTTTCCTGCCATATAAGGCCCGATTCTAAAGATTTTAGCCATTTTAGTACAGGATTATTACATCATTTGAGCAAAATTAAATGAAGTTATAGGGACTGGTTTCTCCGTAGATTATACAGGGAGTGTATAAGTAAACCAGTCCCACCCCTTATGGGGGCCTTATTCCAGTGGGTATAAATTTCATGCTTAAGGATTTCTTTTGCATACAAAATTATTAATTCGACCAGATTAAATTACATTCTGTTCATTATTGATAGATTGATGTATCATTTTCAAGAATAATAGCGCATCGGGATCTATTACCTATATTTTCAGCTTGTTTTTAAAATAAGGAACTTAAAATTCATGACTTCTTATTCTGTATGACGCAAGACCCACTCTCCAGCTACCAACAGATTTTGTGATTTTAGTATCGGTAAATCATTAGAAATTTAGAACTGTACTAATACATGAGAGGAATGTGGTACAAACGACGTTTTCAGCTAGAATGTCTTAGAGCCCCTTGCTTTTGTAATGCGAATTCTGAGAGGCACTAGGCAAAGACCTTAATTAAGTACAAATAAATAGTATTTTAAGTCTTTGCTGACAATCTGAACCGCAAAAGGCTTACCAGCAGACTAATTAACATCGGCAAAAGGAACAGAAGTAAACGTTCATAATAGAAACATGAAAATGGATTTGAAAGCACATCCGTGACCTGGCGGAGAAAATTATTAAGACAATTAATATTTAAACTGATAGAAACTATATTATCTCACGCTTTTAAAATATGTAATGCACAAGTCGGTTTTGTGAATACACTATGATATTTGAACTGTAACGGTATCACGTGGTCGATCAAAAATAAAGTCAGAGCAAAGATTCACTCTCAGTCAATCATAAATTGCGTCTTTAATATAGAAACATTGAATGGAAATACTACCTACAAAATAATAGTCTAGATATTGAAT
>JAUMHA010161717.1:4424-15558 GCA_032359765.1 Saxidomus gigantea
TTGTCGTCAGATTTATGATCTTATATGTGCTGTGATAGAATACCATATCCCATTTTTATACGAAAATGGTCATAAATGTGGAATAAAAACTTCACAAATATGTATAACACAATGCCCTGAAGCACAAATCAATTAATAAGATGAAATATTTTTAAGGTATACTCATTCGCTTCCTGAAAAGTAAAAGTAGTTTTCGCCGGTAAGGCATTTTCTTGGATATGTAAATACTACAAATAATTGTAACATATATAATATTCCATATGTCCATCTTCACATCAGATTATAGCATGTTCATCTCTAATACTATGTTTAGGAAGTGTATAGATTTATATATTCCTTCAAAGAGCCTTTGAATCTCTAAAGAAATAAAACCTTTTTAAACTTTTCTTTTTGATATTGTACAGATCTTTCCAAACATTAAGAGGTGTTCATACTTAAACGTACTTAAATGTATAAGCCTTAGATTTTTTACAGAATTAATAGTAATGGCCTAAAGGGACACTCCCTAAATCTAGCAGATTCGTCGATAATGACTGGAATGCAGAGCTTAAACTTTTAGTTTAAGTTATGATACTTGCAAATACTCTGTTATCTATATTTTTGAAATAATTTAATTTGACACTACTTTTAGGGAGTGTCTCTTTAAACCTTAAGCATACCTTGTCTATTTTACATTTCAAACAAACTGATGTATGTAAAAATGGTGACTATCTGAAGCCCATACATATTAGTAATTCAGTTTGAAAAATAACTGCTCCCACTTAGATATACCCGAGATAATGCATTTTAACTTCCTTAAGGGGATTCATGACCTACATTTGTATTTCTGTTTTCTGTCTATATAGGTATATAATCGACGTGATTGAGAAGAAAGACGATGCGGACGCCTACCCAGTATGGATTGGTTATACCTACGCTGTAGCCCTGTTTGCAACAAGCATAATAAAGTCTTTTGTCTGGCAGTGCTGCTTGCAAAACATGATTTGTCTCGGTCTTACAATTAAAACGGCTCTAATAGGAGCAGTTTATCGGAAGGTTAGTCTTTATAACATATTTTTCACCAACTTACAATGGGCCCGTCTTATCATGGCACTTACGAGAAACCTTTCTCGTAAGTATCTCACAACGTTCTCGTATCTTTTACCCGTCTTATCAACAATCTCGTAGCTACGATATCGTAAATTTGTCGTAAGTTACGATTTTTTATAAGATGGCGCAATAAATATATGCTTACCGTAGTATTTATTGATATCCATGTATATCAGTATTGATGTAAACGCTTGTAGTAATTAAATGTTTGTCTTTGTAGGCACTGATGCTTTCAAACTCTGCAAAGAAGACATCAACTGTGGGAGAGATCGTCAATTTAATGTCCGTAGATTGTCAAAGAGTACAGGACGCATTTACATTTTCGCATCATATCGTTTCTTTACCTTTCGTTACTACAGGTAGTTATGATTGTAAGCTAGCTTGAAAAACACAAATTGCTTTAAGATATGTGTTTCAATATAAAAGGAAATAAATTTTTAATTTTAAATACATTCTGTACCTCTTATTCCCGTTGACATACACTATATACAATACTTGTTGTAACATGTTTGCGTTTTCTAACAATTAAGCTTTTCGTAATCTAAAATAACATCATCAAAAAATCTCTGACAGTTGCTATGATACAACTATGGATGTTAATGGGTGTAGCTATGTTTGGTGGACTTGGCGTGGTTCTTGTCGCCATTGTGGTCAACGGAATCTTGGGAAGAATGCAGCAGCGACTTCAAAGACAGATACTCGCATTCAAGAGCAAACGTATAAAAATCTTAAATGAAGTCATCAATGGAATAAAGGTAATGGAGGTTTTCATGTTTTTTATGTTTGTTAAACTCTATTCAAGTATTGTTTTTTGCGGAAGTCGTTATAACAGCCCAACCTAGATAATAATATATCCCAGTAGGAAGAAAGTATTGCAATAGTAAATCTATACTGTAATAGAGACATCTATAGATAAACAAAGGTCGCTCAATGGTATTTGTTTAAATGTTAGACAGTTTTCAGATTATTTTCATGATTTTATTTCTTAGTGTAGAAACTTTAAGTGATTGTAATCTAACTTTGTGACAACTTTTATAAAGTACACAGAATTATTTCTTCAATAAGTTGTGAAAAGTTAAATATTATTTTTAAGATTATTGAAATGTCTTTGAAGAATTTGCCCACAGTTACAGGTTAGCGGCTAAATTAAAAGGCCCATATGTGTATTGCATATCGTTGATATTTCATTGCAGTATCATAATTGAAGGAGGACATAATTCATTAATGAACCACGTTGCCGTTTTGCAAAGATCTCCGTTGAAAATACACATATTTATGTTATAAGCTCTTTTCACAGATTGTTATACTGGTTTGATCCGGAAAGTACAAAGAAAACGGTACCCAGTTAGCTTTTAAAGAACAGCAAATAAAATCTACAGTCATTCAATTATGTGTTGTACAGTCATGTCGAATGTTGTATATGGAATTAGCACGGAACGTTCATACATTCACAGGTTCTGAAGATGTACACATGGGAAATACCATTCCAAAACAAAGTTTCAGCGATTCGGAAAGAAGAAATCTCAAGGCTTTGGAAATACGCCATTCTGACTGCTGTTGCTATTTTGTTTTCAATTCACAGTCCTTTTATGGTATAAGTTGAATTATAAAAACAAACTGTGACGAATGTTATCTGAAAATCAATTCTGGAACATTGACCGTTTTGAGAGTCCATAAAACACCATCGAAATTCTTGTAATTACCTTTTTTTTAAATAATAATCAAGGTTAAAATGGTTTCACTAATTTTTATATTGCAGTGTGATGACTGTATGTAAATCAATGTAATTTTTAAGTACATGTAAATAATAACTAGAATTCACAGACATGTTAATTTTATTTCAGGTAAATTATATGCTCGTGTTAGTATACACATTGGTACAGTCTGTGCATTACCTCGATGCTCAGACAGCATTTGTTGCACTGTCACTTGTCAACATCTTGCGGGGACCGATAACTCTGACTCCGTTCGTAATCAACGGTGTAATACAGGTATCCTATTTATACCTTTAACAATCTGTTCTTCTGCTCATAGTTCTATTCGGCTGTACTCTATCTTCTCTTTTAGATCTTACACCAGTAGAAACAATTAGTATGCCCGTATTCACGTTTCTTGTAAATTTTTCTCAGATTGCTTTAGAACCACTCGGCGTCACCTATTGAAAACAAGCATTTTGCTCGGCTGAATTATGAGAACATTTTGTCTTTCGACAAGGTTCTGGTGACATTGATATTGCACGTACTGCGATGGCCTAACATGGACGGGAGGGTTAAAAGCACTACTTCTTTTATAAACTGATAGTTATGAATTATTTGTTTAATATAAACTTGATGAAGCTAATATTTACTTTTGATCGAACAACACATAAATTCTATGTTGTATATGCTTTTAGGGATATGTGTCCCTGTCCAGAATACAAGCATTTCTGTGGAAAGAGGATATCAACGATGACAATGTGTCAATAGCAGACTCAGGAGGTATGGTTTTTGCGAAGTTTTTTTTCTCTTGAATCCTTGCTCTTCACTGATTCCTAATGTATTAAATTCAGAATGATATTGAACTGCATAAATATATTTTCCCTTTCATCATATGATATTCCGGGATGAAGCGGTAATCTAATAATTTAACCTATTATTTATGTGTGTGTTTGTTCGGTGCTTTGTGTTTTGTCCACATTTTGCATGTGTTGTCGTTTACTTTTTGCACTTGCCTTGATATAGATTTTATGATATAAAAACTGCACATTCTCTGCTGCCTATTATGGAAGTATGGAGGATTTCTTTTTCTGTTTGTAAGTCTGGTTGTTGGTGAGTGCTGTGTTTAGTGGTGAGTTTGGGATTACATTTTGTATATTATGTTTGTTTTATTCTTATTAGTATTTTCTTATTTTAGAGTACGCGATTAACGTGGAGAAAGGAGCATTTAGCTGGAATAGAAACGATTCAAAACCAACACTCCAAGGGTAAATATCTTATAACATACACTATTAAATGTACGAAAAAAGTGGGATATTTACAAGTAAAAGTCTGTAAAAGTCGGTACCTGGTAAAAAGAAGACTATTTTCACAAACACTTATGCTTTCGTTTCGTTAAACAAGTCGAAAAGTGACTTGATCACTGTCTGTATGTGCATTTAAATCTGCATTTATATATCATTCGATCCAAGTCTGGTACAAAGTTACAAAATTTAAAAAAAAATTAAGTAAATATTTATAAGATGAAGTTATTCCATTGTTATTAAGAGAATAATCATCTTGTCGCTTAATTGAGGGGATTCAAAATTAATGAACTTACCTTACAGACAAAGAAGCTGACACTGGCCTAAAACCAGACAGAGCTCTAACGGAAATGCCTTTTGTTGCTTGTCGTGAATGGAGTAACAATGTTATATATGTAACAACATTTTCTCCTTGTAGTTATTTATATCAAAATGATTTCTTAATGCTTCAGTATTGATCTCAAGCTTCGAGAGGGGCAAATATATGCTGTAGTTGGTCAAGTAGGCTGTGGAAAGTCGTCTTTAATTGCAGCTCTTCTAGGAGAAATAGAAAAAATTAATGGACAAGTGGAAATAAAGGTATCGGATGAAAGCGTGTTAAGATGTATCCAGACTAATAGAAGTAGCATATAGTTTATACTTTATAGTACAATAAGCGTCTTGCTGTTGTCAATGAACATGTCATACAAGTAAATTTATAATTTTAACTAAATAATACTGATAGTAAGCTGCCTTAAATAGTGATACATACTTATTTCAAGAAAAATTAAGGAATGTCATGAATAGAATATTGATATGTTTTTAACCGTGTAAATTCTCCATGAATCGGACATGAAAGAATGTTATTTTTCCAGGGAAAATTGGCGTATGTACCACAAGAAGCCTGGATACAAAATATGACAGTTCGTGACAATATCATATTTGGCAGTGAATTGGATGTGGATAGATACAATAAGGTGTTAATGGGGTGTGCAATGATTCCTGATCTCGAAATGCTGTCTGGTGGTGATATGACGGAAATAGGCGAAAAGGTTGCCATTTTTCTACAGAATCTTACTTTACATATGACCCAAATTTTATAGATTGCTGTTAAAAACCCTAAGATTTGTATCTATATATAAATGTCCTTTTAAAAATATATCAAATTTACTGATTAGCTTTTATTCCACAAAGAAATAACAAAACGAAAACTATTGTGCAGGGTATAAACATAAGTGGCGGACAGAAGCAGAGAGTGAGTCTTGCTAGAGCGGTATATTCTGATGCTGATATATACCTCCTGGACGATCCGCTTAGTGCTGTCGATTCTCATGTGGGCAAACATTTATTCAAAAATGTCATCGGGCCACAGGGACTTTTGAAACGCAAGGTATCTAATATTTAATTTTATAAAATTAAAACAGACAATGATATTTTATTTTCATATTACATGGAAGTGATGAAATCTTATACTGACTTTCAAAAAAGCAAAGATATTGTGCCCACATCATTTATGGAAGGGTCTTTTTAAGTCTAAATTTAACATTTTCACCATTAAACACTGCTAGACTGTTTTGTTATGACAACACTACCAACTTATACATCTCTAAGATGAGTTTTGCTGTTTCATCACAACTAAGATAGCACAGTAGTAAATATAAATTTATTGTGTAGACGTAGATTTTTAATGACTCTTACAGACGCGTCTTCTCGTAACCCATGGAATACACTGGCTGCCTATGGTGGACAAAATTTTAGTTATAGCTAATGGACAGATATCTGAGACAGGAACTTACGAAGAACTCATATCGAGAAATGGTCCTTTTGCTAACCTGGTACAGACATATCTTGAAAACGATGAAGAATCAGACGCTGATGATTTTGAAGGTGAGATTTTCAAAGTGATGCGTGTTTGTGTCCGACAATTAAAACATTTATTTTAAGCATATGGAAGCATTGTTAGAAAAGATATCGTCAGATAGCATCAGAAAGTCAGTTGAGAAAATATAAACAACGATCCGAAGTCTTATACCAATTCCAATTTCAACAGAAAACAACACAACAAGAAAATTTCATTTAACTGATGATTTTAATGCACATAACTTTAAGCTGTTGACAATCAATAAGCTATGTAAAAAACAACATCTTTAATTAAAACAAACAGTCAATTACATAAAATTGCAATTTATCTTGTTTTATAGCAAATGGTACAAAGAGTCATCCGGACACCACAAAGAGTAAATCAATCGCGAGAAGGTACTCTCTCTTTTCCATTCCTTATATTAAAACTTTTCACAATGGAAATTCGCAAGTGAAATATGTTTATAAAGGAAGATTGAAAGAAATATTTCTTGTATTAACTTTTAATTACAGTCAAACTTGTATTAAGAGACCGCCCAAGGGAAAGGCCGAAACCGGTCGCTTAAAAACAAATGGTCTCTTAATACAAAGTATCAACGGAGAGTACCTTGGGTTCTTTTAAAGACGTTCTGTTTTTGAAATGTGAGTACACACATCAAATGCCATACAGTTATGTGAATACTGTCCTACTATAACATAAAAGTGTCAACAATTTATGCTTAGACATTGATGCAGCACTTTTTGCATGCAGAAATCTAAAATTTCTTCATAAACGGCATTTTTGTTAAAAGGGACAGACATTGAATGGCCGACATATAAACAAACAGCTGTTTTAAAGGTTACGAGACTTTGCGCAAGATCGACTTCGGGGCACCAACGAAAAGGTTTATGATTGGATGATAATACATTCTGTAAATAATCGTACTTATGTCACTTCGAAATTTTCATAAAATAGCAAATTAGTTTGTACATGCAAGTACCGAAAGTCAGTAAATAACTGCGGACAACATATGTGCGTCATTGGGCCGTTAAATGCAGTCAGTTTAGATAAAAATTATCTGTTTACACATAAGCAATAGTAAAACAGTGCAATACGCTCGGGGGAATTCAAAAGCAGTCGCTAAAGCCAAAGGTCGCTTAATACACGTGGTCTCATGCTTAAGTTCGACTGTATATCAATCATTTTAATTATGCCCCCGAAGAAACTCCAGGTGGCATATAGAATTCGACTCGCTTGTCCGTCTGTCCCCACTTCGTTGTACGGAGTATAACTCCAAATGGACAGGCGGGAATTATTTGAAACTGCTGCTTTACCTTATTCATCTCATTTTGTTACATTTTCTTGTCCGAAGCTTAACTCTAAAAGTACTGAAAGTAATTGCATACAATGAGACATGACATTAAGGTGAAGTGCAGTGCTCAAGAACCATAACCCTATATAGCCATATTTTTTAATTATCTCCCTTAATTTGATTTTCTTGTTCGGAATCTAATTCCTAAATATTAAGCGAATTTATCGAAACTTCATACAGTAATTGAGCAATATGAGTGGAAGTGCAGTGTACAAGAACCATAATTCTACTTTGCCATTTTTGATTAACCCCCTTTCTTAATTATTCATGTCTAGAGCATAACTCGAGTGCTAAAGGAAATTCGTGCAAATTACATGCAGTGAGAAAAGACAGCTTGAATATGTTTTTTTTTTCAATGAATAGTAGTGCAATGCACAAGAATCATATTCAAGCATCACCAATTCGGGGACATTCGTCATTTATAAGTGACATCTCTTATTGTAAGTAAAATGCCCACCAAACTATAGAAATCATGAACACATTTTTTTATTTCATTCATATGCTTAAAAGCTATACTTAGATAAGTTTCGTTAAATACTTTTATCACAGAAGGAGGCATAAGTCGAGTGAGCGTGAGAAGTCGTTTGGAATGTCCTTCTCGAAGCAACATGGTTCAGAAAAAGATATGAAGAGTAAAGATCAGTTGATGAGCCGACTGGTACAGGAAGAACAGTCCCAGAAAGGAGCGGTAAGTAACGTAAACAACCTGGCTAGATACAAACGACAGTAAAGCTAATTTAAATTTTTGATACACCTAAGTGTATATGCATAGAAGATCCGAATGTACAAACTCTTTGACTATAACATTTCCTTCCTTGACAAATACATTTCTATCCAGAAATTGAATATCTTTTAGTATAGTTAAAATATCTCAGCTTAAAGGCATGATAGTATAACTATTTGTATTCGTGACCTCTATTGTGACATTGTGACATTTAGAACTTACGAGGTGTCCAAAAACAACCATTTGATATATATCGGGCTATAGTGCTAAACGAAAGAGTATGTTATGTTGTATAACTTTTGTTATTGAGAAAGCCTATGAAATGTGTTTGTTTTCATTTTTCAGGTACAATTTGCAGTATTTAAAAAGTATGCAAAGTCCATGGGATATATAGCTCTTTTGTTCACAATGCTATTCATGGTTGGATTCCAGTCCCTGAATGTATTTTCCAACTACTGGTTGACATACTGGACTGAAGACAAGCTTATGAAGAATTTATCACTAGGTCACACGCCAGAATATGAAGACAGATACGTGTATTACTTGGTTTGTTACACTATTATAGGAGTAATTCAAGGTAAGACGTTTTATTTCCGAATGCTAATAGATTGCATCTCAGAATAGTGTCAAGTCTGTGTCAAATAAGTACATTTACATTCCGAATGCAAATTTATATCTGAGACTTTTTTGTCCGATATTAATTCTACAATAATCCGAAATAATCGTACATGTGTGAGGTTATTATCCACCAGAATTCAGGCAAGCAGAACCATGTGCATGTATTACACGATTCAATCTTATTTTACTTTATACATACATATATATTAATCTTAACTTAAAAATCAACAATAATCAAACTCCCTAGGTGTCAGTGATCGAATAATTTTACTGCAAAGATGTATAAACATTAATTGCCTACGGGCATGAATATCGTCGGTATGAAAATTACGTTGATATATATATTACGTTTGTATTCCTTGAAGGTGGTGCGATTTTTGCTTTCGGAGCTCTGGGATTGACAAGAATGGTGAGAGCTTCTGGTATTCTACACAACTCAATGTTGCAATGTATCTTACGGTCACCGATGTCTTTCTTTGATACAACACCTCTCGGGAGGATAATGAATAGGTATTAGAATTTAGTTCACAAATGTCAAGGCGTGACATTGTACATCAACTGGGAATATAGAAAATGTTTTCTTTAGTGAACTTGGAATTAAGCGTTTGATTGATATGACATTCATCTTTTTTATAGTTGAAAGCATTATTTGTTATGTCTATACCAAAAGTTGCTGTAGTACTTTTGACGGTTCTCACTTATTTTTACAGATTTTCTAGCGATATCGACGTAATGGACGACCGGCTTCCTCTGAATTTCCGACTTTGGAATATACAAATATTCAGCACCATCGCAACGATAATTGTCGTTTCCATTAACACACCTATATTTCTGGTTGTCATTGCTCCTGTAACAATCATTTACCTCATGTTGCTGGTAATGTTTACGTTGTATTTTATATGATTTTCCTTAATTATTTTTAATTAAAGCATAATAAAGAAACACACTGTTTAAAATTGTGTTAGACGTCTAGCAGCATGTTTAATGACACCTTATGTTCAAGAATTTGCAATGAGTTACATACTCATAGTCTTGTGCATATTGAGATATAAACTCCGCGTAAAGCTCATACTCAGCAATCTTATTGTCATCTACAGAAATTCTTTTTGCCAACTGCTCGGCAAGTTAAGCGACTGGAATCTGTCCTTAGGTCTCCAATATACAATCACTTCAGTGAATCCATCACGGGAGTCAGCGTAATTAGGGCCTACAAATGTACAGACAGATTTATTGAAGAGTCGGAAAAAAGGATTGACAGAAACACAAAGTTTTTCTTCGCTGCCACTTCTGCATCAAGGTAAGCCATCTTTTATCATCCAAATAGGTACTATATACAGAAGTTTGGAGTCCAATACGCTGTCTAAGGAACTCTTCTAAATCCTTATTATTTTTGACGTTATGCTGTTTTATTGATCACTTTAACAAACAGATTAAGTTTGAGTACATTTTTAGACACAAGAATATCTCTTTTGATTGGACCAGAAGAACTGACAGTAATATAATTAACAAATCTGGATTTAAGAAAGAATATACGAGAGTATGATACACATTTGATGAAAAGTTAAAAGCTGAGGGCAATTAAATATTGTAGAAAACTAAATACTGTAAAGCAAGTCATGATATATTTAGGTGGATTGCGATACGACTTGAAATGCTAGGAAATATTCTCATTTTGGCTGCTGCAGTTTTTGCATTATTGTCTGACGGACTAAATGGTGCACAAGCAGGTCTCTCCATCACATACTCACTTCAGGTAATTCACTCCTCTTATATCTGTCTAGATGAAACCAAGTATCACAGCTGTAGAGGTCGCTTTCACTTTGGCTGTAGGAGCATGCTTATTTATTAGCCTTAAAGAGAGTTACATACATTCTATAAAAGTTCATATCGGCACTGTACTGTAACTGTATTATATTAGTTGTTGAAACAGGATACATATAGCCTCACGATATAATCGATTCTCTGAAAATGACATTCGTTCTGCCACGATTTGTTAAGCAGAGATCTGTTGTAAACGCAGGCAATACATATTTTAAACGTTAAAACTATTAACCTAATCATAGTACCCGGACAGCAGAATGCCATTTATTATCTTTTTGGTGGGAAGTTGATCATTATATACCATAATTTTGCAATGATGTTTTGTGTTAATATTAATACGTTTTTAGTTTTTATTTGTCTTTCTCGAGTGACCCCGTACATTATCAATAGTATTAACATACTGACCTAAGATATGTATTGAGATATACTAGTATTTTTTATCATTACTCGACTTTATGATGTATGTCGTCAAATTTCAAGGCCATGTCAAACACAATGATGTATTTCCAAGTCGTATCCACTTTCTCATGCTTACAGGGGTTGAAGCAGAATATTTATATTGTTATTTTACTTTTGATATATGCCACTGTTGATGTTTTAGATTACTATCAGTTTGAACCTTGTGATACAAGCAGTCAGCGAAATGGAAATGAACATTGTCTCAGCTGAAAGGGTTAAGGAGTATACGGAACT
>JAUMHA010161828.1:6042-16757 GCA_032359765.1 Saxidomus gigantea
TAGAACAGGTACCCAATCCAGAGTTATCCTCTTTTCCTGCTTGTGACAAATTAAACACTTCACAACTTATAGGGTGGCTGGCGATCCTCAAGAGGTTTTCATCATGGTATAATTGACAAGAAGCCAGTATTGAACTGTGAATCCCGCAAACTCTTACTGATACTGAAGAACTTCTGCCTGTGTAACCATTATAGATCATGATCAGCCTGTACATCCAATCAAGCTGATCATATCAGCCGTTCAGTCAGTACATTTTCTAGCGAGAATTCCAATGTACAATCAATGTAATTGCTAAAATTCACAGACGGACAAGACTAATTTAGACGCTGAGCAGGGCCAGGGGTTAAAAGGTTACTATAGCACTTGAATGTAGTTGTAATGAACAACAGGGACCAGCCTTTCAGACACTTCAGACACCTCTGCGGGTATACAGACATCTACTAGGCATTAGCTATAGCTTGGTTCAATATCTTCCAATCCTAGATGTGACTGTTTCAAACACTGCATGTCTGGAACACAACAAAGTTATCACATGCATGTCTTTATATTTTCTTCCTTAAAAATTCAAAAAGAATCTGTAATTCTACAAGAATCTCTGAACATTTCTATACAGCTATCTTTAGTTTTTTTATTTTCTGATATACTGATTATTGAATGGTATACTTTGAATATATAAAATGTGCTATGAAAAGTCTGTATATAAAATTTCTCACTTATCTTGAATTTTATACTACATATTGAAAACTTTATAGACTTATCAGTTTGAATTATCTTGAAATAAAACATTTAAAGCAGAGAAATACATCCAGTCTGAAATTCTATCTGTAAATTTGATGTGTTTTTACATCACAATTTCGTAGGTTCTTCTTCAAGTAGCTTATCTACTTCAAAGTCTAAGGCATTTATACATAATATTTTAATGTCCTTATTCAATATTATACTTAACTTCTTATGTGTAAGTGGCAATTAAAATTCAACTTATAATTGACACAAGTTTAAACGTATCTTTAAAGATCTTTCAATGTCAAGCTACAAGGGCACTCCCGGGTTTCAAGAAATTCTTGTCCATATTTTGGGGCTTGAACAGCAGCTGTTTTAGAGCATATAGTTGATATTTGTGAAGCCTATGCCACCACAGAGGTGTACATTCAGCTGGAAGAAGAGGCCCAGGACCAGGAGTTATTTGACAAGTCTTGTTCAGTGTAGGCCTAACCTAACATAACAGCATGCTCGATTATTCTCAGTGCTTTCCAATAAAACAAAACTGTAATCATCAAAAAATTATTGTTAACTTAATTGGCCCCTGATCACTACTGGTAAATTTCAAATAAATCCTACAAGTGGCTCCTGAAGTATGTGCATGATAGTACCTTGCATTCCCACCTTGCAAATAAAACTGTAACCAAAGTTTCTAACTTCAACAAGAGCCATAATTTGTAATCCATTCAGTCAACAGTGTAAGTCTTACTTGATTGTTTGAGACCCCTGAACATTTTAAGGATATATTTAATCAATTTCAGCATGAAAGGTAACATAGCTATATACCAGACAGTAGCTTGTACATTAACTCAGCTTGCATGTAAACTTTTACCAAATTTTCTAAGTTCAACAAAGTTTTAAATCATTCCCATGCGTAGTTACTGAGATATGTGGGTGATAGTACCTTGTATACAAAATTTTAACCGAAGCTGAACTGCCGAGGACTCAAGTGACTGTAATAGCCCTCCTTATTCTTCAAACAGTCAATCTAAAAAAATTTATATACTTAATGCAACATTTCATTTAAATCCTTACAGCGTGTAAGTCTCTTTAAGGTCTACAGGATATACACCATTTCGGAAAAAAATTGGGGAATCCGAAAACACGTGTGAAACTAATGTGTCAATGAAAGATTCTTGCCTAAGTATTACTTAACACTGGATGTAATTTCCCTGCTAAAAATATACAGAAAAAAACTTCACCAGTGATGAATGAGAAAATGATGTGGGCTAATTCAAGCTATTGCAAGCATTGCTCAATATTATATACAAAATACCACTGACATAAATACACACTTCTAAAAGATGTTGTAGCCAGCATGCAGATCTATGAATTAAGGATACCTTTTATTTTGTTAATTATGACCAATCAAGTACAAGAACCTTACGTTATTGCAATTAATTTTGTTAAATCATTCTAAAATTTTCACTTTCAAACAAAGTCTTCCATAAAAATCTTCATCAACATACATTTTCAGAATAGTCAAAGTCTTTACATAATGGCAATTGAATGTTTTGGAAAACATTAAAAACAAAATTCAATTTATTAAAGATATGGTAATTCCTTGAAGATACTGTGTCACAATTAAAGGTATCCTGTTGTCAAAAAAGTACTACTGTGTCTATAATACATATCTACAGGACAGAAACATGTTACAGAACAGGATAAATAGAACCCTAAAACATGTACACAGAAATCTACATCCTGAAAATGTCTCAGACCAAAAAAATAATAAAAAGTTCCAAGGGTTGAAATAAAATAAAGAATTTAAGTATGAACAGTTTTGAAACAGTGCCATTAAACAAATCTATCATTCCATTATAAAGTATGCATGGGTTTGTTAAAATACAAAACAGTTTTGTTACAGTAAAAAGGGGAACGGTATTTTTTATGAAATATAAAATACCAACTAGATATAATTTTATAAAATGTGCATATGATTCTGTCATGCATTTTAATCAACGTCTGTACTCACAAAAGTAAAAGTGTTCTGCTAAAATAAGATTTAATCACAAAATTAGACATATATTTTCTATCTAACACATTTATAGATAAAGCCGCACATCCAATAAAGCCAATCATTAATGCATTCTATTTCTCATCTAGCCACATGTGCAATTAAAATCCCCATTTAGACTGGGACTTGAACCTTCCAGTATAAATGAAGACTTCAATGCCGTGAGCATGCATACTTGTGTGCTTAATGGAATATCATGCATTACACAATTACATTCTGACTGAATGAACAAAATTAAAATGGTGAAACAAATGAATTTTGCTTCCTCAAAGTATCAACGTGACAAACTGAAGACGCTATAATTCAGCAGCCAATGTATTTTAATCTCCTATAACTGATCAGGGTTCACACAGGCTTCAGCCAACAAAATTCAATGATATTTCACTGACATTTTTCAATTTCCCCTCATACTTTTAAGCATAGGCAGAGATATCTTACAGTGGTTAATGTTGAAACAAAAAAGACCTAACAATTCCAAAACGATACAGCATAAAAAAATTGAGCCATGAAAATAACTATTTGTACCTGTTTCCATTCATAGTCATTTGCATAAGATATGACTTATGTTTTCAGCTGTTAAACAGGAAATTAAGCCCTTTTATAATTCAAAAGTGGGATCTAGTGGAATTTTCCAGGAGTTTTATAAAAACTCGAGGGTATTTTCAAAAATTCCATGATTTTTCGATGACAAAATTAGTAATTTTTCGTTTTCTATTAGTTTTATAGAAAAAGATTGATTTTCCCTGACTTCTACAGACCTGTGCAAACCCTGTTATTGGTGATTTGGTTTGAAAATGAATGTACCAAACAAACTGTTATAGTTATCGCACTGCAAAGTCAAATATTACAAGTTTATCACTGACAAATTCTACTGCTTTGCCAGTACTTGAATATGCTCTGGTCAAAAAAAAAAAAACTGCATTTAAATACGACAACATCCGTACCAAATTTCACACAGTTCCCATAAACATAGTAAACAAAAAGAATTTTCAATTGTCAGCTCAATTATTATGACAAACTTTAAGATGTTAGTTCTGTAGTTATACACCTCTTTTTCTACCTGTTAATACTACAATATATAAAGTAAGAAACTGTATCGACTGAAGGAGTTAACATGATGGCAAGACATTAAGCTTGCTGTAAAACATTCCATATGGATTAAAAGTCTGCAGACCGGTCTCAATTATTACATGCTCTTACTTACTAGTTGAAGATTGGAAGACTAGAAAATCCAAAACATTTCAAACTGTAGATCATGACTTTTTACTGTTTATTTAGCACGAATTTCCAGTGCTATTAAAACTAACTGGGATAAAGATACATTGTTATAGGTTGGGACTGTACTTTATATTCTTTAGTTTTTTATGTACCAGTAATTAACTGCAGGAAATAGTGCTTTGTTATATGTGGGGGCAACATGGGATTCTAAACTGAGAGAAAGGACACTTAGGCTAGAGGAATGCAGTATATATTATTTCTTAGTTTTAAACAGATTTACATTGGCTTTTAGTGAGGTTGTGTTAATGGGAAATGTGTATAGTTTGGTTATCTACAACTTTTATCTTACTTTCGCAATTATGTGCTCCTTCAATGAACAAATATATGGGATATAAGTATGTAATCCCCCAAAAAATGATGCTTCATTATATAGCATTATCTTTCAGAACTTGTGGGTCATGAGAAAATGATTTTTTCTGTTTGTGACCCTAAGCGAGACCTTGGCTGCCAAAGTGAATACAAAACATGAATTTGAACTCACTATCTGATTTATATACTATCAAATAGTATGTATATTGCAACTTTTGATGAGTGCAAGACAATACAATCACTCACATGCTGAAAGAGGAGACATCTTACAGTAGTGCTCCTACCACCATTAACAAGTACAACACTCCATACAAATCCATTCACATCCAGAACTATCACTGAAGGTGATTAATACCCCCTACAGACTGTCATGCATAACTGTGTTACTAAGAATAACCCAGTAAACAACGCAACTCTGTCATTATTTAAACAAAACATCGGAGGATGCTGTGTAAATGATGGAAATTTAATGTGTTTATTTCTCAATTGGAAGAGCACATGAACTGAAGAGTCAGGCGTGAAACCAATATTGCCTCTACTTCACTTTATAAAGAGGAAGTCATAAAAGGATGCCACAATATCACAAGATAAACACAAGAACTACATAACTTTGATAATTATGTCACATATGAAACTAATGTCTAAACTTCTCAACATGTGTGTGATTGGTCTCAAAACTTCATCAAATCAACTCTAAATATGTAACAAAAGCGTGGTTAAAACTGTAAAACAGCCACAAGAAAAAATGCAGCCACAGCTCTGAATCACGGAACAAAGACATCAACACGGAAAGTACGAGAACTCGTGTCGTACATACCATGATATGGCTTCTTTCCTCGATTCCCTAAAATATTTACACATAGAAATACAAATGACCTTAAAACTGGCCTTGTTTAATGTCATTTTTGCCTTTAATATGTGTAATTTATAAATTTCAAAACCCGAAGCCCTTTATGTGTTAAAGCATTGATTTTTTTTATCTGCAATATTTTGTAAAATGCCATTTCAAGGCCAAGGTATGGATTGAAAAGGAAGTATGGTCCTTCGAAAGAAGAAGGCCAAGATTGCCCTGTATTGCTCACCTTTGTACATGAACTACTTTTGACCCCAAGAGTTAACAAGGGTTTTCTGACTTGACCATGTGACCTAGTTTTTGACCCTAGGTGACCTTTATTCAGAATAGACCTAGAAACAACTGAGACAAACATACAGACTGATATTCATGATTGATTAATAAATATGGCCTCTGGTGCGTTAAAAAGGTTCTTCTTTGAGATGACTATGTGACTTAATTTTTGACCCCAGGTGACCTAGATTCAAATTTGACCAAGAAATTGTCGAGATAAACATTTCTGACCTAGGAAACATTGAGATACACAGTTCTGACAAATTTTCGTGAAGATTGTAGGACAAATGTAGCCTCTAGAGTGTTAACAAGGCAAGTCTGATTAACCAGATGACAGCCAACGAGTGATCACAATAGCTCACCTTTGAGCACAGGTGAGCTTAAAACATTATGAATTCAAACAATTTTCTTACATTAATAAATTTGAAGCAGAAACATGTGCCATTCATTCCCTATTTTCAAATCCATATGTACCATCCATTTTACTTGCAGTTAAAAAAACTAAATGGGACAACTCAAATATTAAACTGCACATCATTTTTTAAAATCAGCATCAAAACAAAATCTGAAGCAAGAAAATGACTGGGTTTCATGCTTATAACACACGGAAGACAACTTCACATTATCAATTCGTGGATAAAGCTTCGGCAAGAATATTTACCATTCTTACTGCAAAGCAGCTTGAATCTGTACTAGAAATCACCTTTTCTTACTATAAAAGCAAGCTCTAGGCCGGGATACCTTACCAATATCCTTGTCTTTAAAACTAACACTTTCTAGCTGAAAACACTACTTCATTTTCTTGCAACAAATCTGAACCACAAGTAAAATTTAGCAAAAATTATTTAAAGACTACAGAAACACTCTTTTTAGCAGGAAACAATTCCACAAATGAAACCGAATGAAAAGGTAAAATCATATCCCTTTATCCCCTAAATAATTGCAGCTGCTATTTCACACACGTTATATATAATACTAGTCACGAAACAAGACCAGCAGCCAGAGCAAATATCTAGAGAGCTGATGAAAATGATGATGACATTTCTGGGACTACATTTATACTGGTCCCCAATACATACCTGGATGTGGACATTAGATACCGAAGTGCGTGATGTGCGAGATGACGCTGCCACGAAAGCTAGATATTGGATAACTTTCTTTGTGTTCTCTGTCTTCCCAGCACCAGATTCACCTCTGAAGTAGAAGTTAAGATCAAAAACTAATTGACAAAGACATGTACATAACTTTCTTCACACAAAATCTTCATAGACTGCATCCTGCTTCTAAAACACCATTTGATCTTCATATCAAAAAGATTCCCTACATAAAAGTGTGACAGTCATTTTCAGGTACAGCCTATAAATGCCCTGTAGTGGAAGTTTGACACTAGCCAAGAGAACAATTTGTGCATTGAAAATTTTGCATGCCAACTATGACATACATTTTGTAATTAATGATATACCTTATGAGGTTACAACAAGATAGACCTACAAGAAGATTTGGGAGAAATAATCTCCCTTAGTTAGCCGCCAACTTCTCCCTGTTTTCAGCTGAAAGAGAAGTAGATTTGAAATAATGATGTTCAAACCACTGACCTCCAGTAATAAGGCAAAACTTCTAGTTTTCTTCTTGATGTATAAGCCTGAACCCTACATAATATAACTTCACTGTATTCAGATATTCTTCTGCTATACAGTGGTTCAAAAACAGAACTGTATTATATACATGTAGTTCTACCTGTACTACACCTTTAATTGCTGATTCATATCATGACGATTGACAAGACAGGTAGACATGGTTGTCAACACTGGAACTTTGAATATGCCTCTATTAATACTTAGTTTGAACCTTTTTTTTTCTTACCTGTCTTTATTCAAGCAACAGGTATTCGCAACATAACCATCAAGTGTATCATGAATTTATTACCATCTATCAATAACTGATAATGAAACTATCATACAGTCTTATATAAAGAAAGAGAACAGATTTCTGTCAGCTAAAAACATATTTTCTCATTTGCCTCTTTCCCATTCCATTATTTTTTGTTCAAGGGGGAGGCTTGAACACCTGTACCAGTGACAGTTTTAACAACCAGATTTTTTCAGTTACATTGGAGTTCAGTATGTTACATACCGTAAGTTGTAATATGGTAACTTCTGAAAAGTAACAACAGATTACAACATTGAGATTGATTTTTGACTTTTGGATGACAAATCACGATGTTAGATCAGGATTAATCTTAAGATTGCAGAGCAACATTATTAACCTCAGGCTGCATCAGCAACTGTTTTATTTCCTGCAAATCATCACTTTAAAACATGGTACACATTCTTGGAACACTATTGACAGTGTTTATCATGACAGTAATGTGACTGCTACATGTATGTCTGATTAAAGCAGCAGTATTTACTATTTCAGAACAGAATCTAGCTATACAGTATGACAAGATACAAGCTGGAGGCTTCTATAATGAGACCATTATCAATGCATTCCATCATGTTAAATTGGCATCACATCTTTACCCATAATTTCTCATGTCTCTCTGTGTTCTGTAAATATTTTGTTAATAAATTTTTTTGTGTCTTATGCCCGCAAGCAGATAATTTAGCAAGTACGTGTGCAATTTTCATCAACAGTCTACAAGGCCAAATCAAACCTTATAACTGCATACCAGATGCCCCACAGTGACCCTGATCTTGTTGTGGTACTGGATTGTTCCCACTTACATCAGCATTTCATGTCTACATGAACAGACACCAAGCCTCTAAATTATAAGAATGCTAACATAATGTAAACTTGTCCTGTTATTTCTTACCCAACCCATCTTTACCGCCCTAGCCACATGCAGTCTTGTACTTTACTTTGTCTCCTCTACATCACTTTCTCTCTACCACATGGCAGTCTTGTAAATTGGCTTCCTCATCATATGGAATTTCATTCATAAAAAATGTTTTCTTTTGAATTAAGCAGAGAACAGGTGTACAGTGTTGGAAATGATTTGCGTTTTCACAGCCACCTGTAGTCTTGAAGGGGATAGTTATTGCACTACATGTTGAAAGAATCTCTGAGGCACTGCCAGATGTTTCAATTATGTCAGGTAACATACCATTGTCTTATGTTCCCATGCACTAGTCTTGTCTGCTTGCTTCACATCACATGTAGACTAAAGACCTTACCAAACTTAGTATCCTTTCTTTTTGTTTTGTACTAATACAGAAGCATTTGTGAGGACTGTTGTTCCTAGGATCTGAATCTATGTCCTCTTCGGTCGCGGACTGTCCCACATATATACCCCCTGTACTGTTACTGGCAACAGGAACACATGAATGACTGTCATATCTTACAAGCTAGCTTTCTCTTGCTTTCATACTCGGCAAGCCTTTCTCACTCCCGATGTCCCTCCCCACCCCAACCTTCCAACTTACATGCATAAAACCATGCTGCCTCTAACCACTTCCCCACCCTAACCCTTCACTCTCAAACACCTAAGTATGTACAGTAAAATGTTCACAGACATTCTGCACTTATTCCACTAACAAGGTTATCATTTTAATTCAAAACCTCGATGCTTAATCTCTTTACCCCTGGTCATAAATCTATTTTTGACAGCCCATTCATTAAAACAGTAGGAGCTATATTTGAATAGATAGAAACTAATTTAGACAACCATTAAGAAACAGGGGTAACCATTACAAGTAATGAGATACATGGGTCGTTAATTATCAGATATATCTGGCAAAAGTCCTACCAGACTTTACTTACAAGACTATGACATTTGATATTTTTCTCAGAAAAGTCTTTGGTTCAGGAGTTTATGCAATACAGCAGTGTTTGAATCTTAATAAAATGTAACTCGTACATTTTGTAACTTTAATCAATTCTGCATTAGGAAGAATTTTCTAACATAGAACAGTGGTAAAAGCTAACTTAATGTCTGAGCGACGGAAAAAATACATTTCAAATTAATTGAACAGTACATTTCTTCAGGCTAACGCATATTTTCTCATTTAAAGATATCCAAAAATAATTATGCGGATTTATTTTCTGTAAGATACCATGAACAAGTAGCAATATAATCCTAGAAATGTCATTTTCTGCCAAATAACTATGAGAAACCATTTGATAACAAGCTGTTACTAATTAATACGAATGACTTCTTCAGTGTTTATGCATTACTCACAAGATGCCATATTAAATGTAAAATGTAGTTACCAAATATAACCTGTCATTTGTTGTTTTAGGAAAGTCTCCTTCAGAGGAAACAGGAAGTAACAGTATCAACTAGAAGAGAAATACTTGTTTCCTTAGTGCAGAATTAATCATTGACAAGTGTTCTATGGCTATGGGATGGGTTCATCCTTTCCAACAAAATGCAGGAATGCCATCCAAACAGACTAGGATCAAAGTGCAAAAGAACACAACAAGCTGGGCTCACAGAGCATAGAAACACACCACACTGGGATCATATGGCATAGAAGCACAACACACTAGGATCACATGGCACAGAAGCACACACAGCTGGGATCAGTGAATAGTGACACAACACACCAGCTGGGATCACAGTGCAGAGGATCAAAGTATAAAGGATCAAAACAGGCTTTACCAGCTAGAGTCCAGAGATGACCAACAAAGTATTATTCTCTTTATGAGATGATCCTAAAATAAACTTAGAAAACCTTATCCTCAAGATTATATAGCAGTACATGTGGTTATTTTTTTTAGATTTTTAATGTCATGCTTTGAGTAAAGTGATATGTAATTTTCAGATGTTCCTTGTTTTACAAGTAATTGTTTAACTGCTATGGGAGAGGCATGACCTTTTATGTAATCACCAGTTTTGGTCATTGTCAACTCAAATGCTAAATTTGAAATGTGAAAGTTATTTAAACTACCATTTTGTAAACTGTCTCTTTGACCACAAAAACCACAACTTGAATATTTACACACTGTAAATTACCTTATTTGGTAAAATTACGCACAGTTGTTTTCCTTTAATGTGTTCTACATTGTCATTGTAATTTTAGTAATACCTGTAAAATGTAAAGTATGCAGTTCATAACCCTGTGAAGGGTGCAGTGAACCTTTCCGCCTGATTTTTACATCTACATGTAAATTGTCTGTATATGATAATGGGCTAGAGTACTTTGTAGGTCTGGATTATGATAAGTCAGAGTAAATACTTGAGTGCACTCCCATTACGTCAGGTACTCTGATAACATCAAGCAC
>JAUMHA010161939.1:1974-12885 GCA_032359765.1 Saxidomus gigantea
TACAATGTTATACTTCTTGAAACGTTAAATAGACGGAATTCAAAATCTGGAATTTATTTCTGTTTATTTCTTTAAAATACAGTCCCTTTTATTGTCCTGGGTTATATATTCGTAATTTGGAATCCAATGTGCTCCTTTTGCCATGAAACTGAATGATATATGACTATCACAATAGCTATTAAACTGGTTATTCAAGAATGCAAGTCAAAATATAACTGTGGATAAAATTGAAGAGCTTGTTAACACAAAGATACCGCTAAGAATTTTTGAAATCGGCTACAAATTAGAAGAGTAATGATAAATCTTAGATTTAGTTAATATACAAGTGCATGTAAATTAGACACACTATAAGACACGCCCCTTTTTCGAAATTTAATTTTGAACCCAATTTACTCATTTTCTCATTATTGTTTTTCAGTATGTGAAATGGTATCATTGGTTAAGCGTCATGTAGGTTACCCGGTGTTTTAATATATCATTGACGCTGCTGTTGGTAACTTTGCAGTAGTACCTGCGTGAATATTAAATAGAGCACTATGACATCACGATTTCAAAATGGCCGCATCCTTGATCCTCCATTTTGAAAATTTTCAATCTTCAATATATTCACATTTATTACTCCGATTTTAAAAATTCTTTCAACAGTGTGTTCCTCTAAACAAATTCTTCAATTTAAAGTCAACTTATTTTCTGACTTGCCTTTCCCTTTAAGCAGATTTGAAAATTATGTATTTAATTTAACAGATCATTGATTCAAGTCTCAAAAATATTGCTCACTTTATACATACTTATGCCCTTTTTCAAACTTCGACATTCTTGTTTAAAGATTTTCATGCAAGTTTTCTTCAAAACGAACGCAAATATTGGGATGGAACTTTACACAGAACGTTCAGGTCAGGACACTCTCATATTGCAACAAGTCATGTAACTATTTAATGGTGTTAATCATTGACCTTCTCTGACTTATTGAATACTAGTTGTCTATGATATTTAACTGCCGACATTTTGAAAAACAGCTAGTTATTCGTAAACTGCTGCTACCCGAAACTGTTCAAAATACAGGCGTAATAAATAATATCACACAAATAGCCTTGTGTGGGAATGGAATATTTTAGACCCATGAAACCGAGGTTCGAATTCCATTGTCTTTAAGCAGTAGATGCTGGCATGATACCGACTCCCCGCCAGCAGCAAGGTTATGCTTACATGATCAACATTTCTAATATTCAACACCTGTGGCAACCGTGACTGTCCTATACTATATGGATACTATAAACAATTTTAGGTCCCAAATGGATATTAACTGATATCAAATATTCAAATGCAATTTCCGAATACGAATACTCGGAAATTTATTGATCTTATAAAACAATCGTAAAAGCCCATAAGGTCATATATACATGGTTTCGATCAAATGAATGTCAGTTGGGCTTCATTGGGTTGTCGGTATTTTGATATCAAGTGTCTGTTATGCAAATTATGCTCCTAAATTGCATGGGAACAGTTACAAGTTGTTGTTTTGATAATTGATGCGCACAACCATTGTCTCGCACTTTCGTATTATGTTTTACAAGGTCCAAAACTGATTGCTTTTAATCTATAGTAAATCACGCCTGTTAAACTCGCATGCGGAGTGCAAGTTGCGCTCCGGTAAAAGTAGTGTAAGCAACTCCCTGCAGCCCAAATGCGCACCCGTGTCTGTCAGTGGTTGAACTTTTTTTCATTCTTTTACATTAACCAGGCATAATTTCGAACAAATCTCGAATGCTTTTCAATGGAGAATTTTTTTGAGACTTTACCAAGTAAGTGTTCGGTCTGTGAATAGAAAATTTGACAGATTAATTGTTAACGTCAGTAAAACAGTTAAAAATTGATTCACTTATTATAGGACCAATTTTTCGTCCTAAATGGTAGACGTGATGCCCGGGAAATCGATAATCGCGAAAACGCCGAGTGTACTTTTTGTATTATTGAGATAACTAAATGGAATTCAAATCTATATTATTTTCTTTCCCGCACGTTCTCACTTACATGAAAAACCTGTAGATTTGTTTGAAACCAAGTGCCTATGGCATGGAACCATGAACGATCGCTGTATTTTACAGACAGGTGTATGGTGTACATAACTAACGATCAATTTATCACCAGGTTAGGCCAGAAACCTGTCGTTTTTTATGTTTCTATTTTAAATATATTTTCAGTCTTAAGACAGAAGTTAGCACTCGACGATTAATTAATTCATTACGCACGTGCGTCATTTAGTCTCATGCAACAGCGTTCAAATGATACAATACGTTACATTCGGATAGCAAACCTTTTTAATGTGTTTGAGAACATATATTCGAATATGCTATACGAATATGCGAATAGTTATTTTAGTATTCGTTCAACATATAATTATCACGAAATCGTAACATCAGTATAGCCCATACGAACCGGAAATAGCATCCATTTTCCATCACGGTGCAGTAGTAACGCAATACAATATGATCTACGATTTTTTTGCGTAAAATAAAAACTTTGTCATACATCAAGTTAATTAATTTCCGCCTCGTGAAGTGCAGACTTTTTTTATCCTAAACATAATACGTGAAGAGTCTACGTGTGTGAAATCTTTAAACAAAACTACTTGTTTTTCAAATTACGTTTTTGAAGATAAATTTATTTTACAGCCATAGAAAGAAAGTTGAATGAGTTTACGCAAATTGACGACGTATTCCTCTTTCTTTTTCGTTTAATTAAGTGCATGATTGTTACCATATATTACGTACGTTTAGGTCATATAGAAATTTAAAGCCGAAGTGATGCATGATTTTCCTGGCAGCGGCGGTACCACCCCTTTTGGTTTCGGCAGGTAGCGGCAGAGAGGGTGGGTGACGAAGTATCTATAACTCAGTGGTAAAGTGGATGTGCCAAGTTCACCAGAGGAGAAATCCCATGGTCGGCCGAGTCTATAAACAATTTAGACGACGAAAGCGGGCGTGAAACGTGAACTCTAGTCGTAGGCAGGGGATTTTTAATCGACTGATATTCCAGAATTAGTATTCATTGTTCAAATTTTCTTACACATTTCCTCCATTGTTTCTTTGATATACATTGACTCATGAAATTGCTAACTGTTTTGAATGGACAGCTGTCTTCCAACGTCACGTATCGTAACCTTATTTTAGTCATAGCACGCTTATGGGTGTAATAATGAGGTTTAAAAGGCAACGGTCAAAACGTCAGATAGTCAATAAGTTTACGTATATACAGCTGATAATAAAACCTTCACAATGGTTGTCGGAAAGCAACGTTCCCATCCATCCAAGTTTTAAGCAGTGGGTAAGGGTTAGGGATTTATTCTGGACATTGCCAAGAAAGAAAACTGGTTTTGTTAGAGATCACACGACACTGAAACACAGGAAATACTATCTCAACAATCTATTAAAAACGGGGCGGGATTGGTGAGGGGTGACGCTACACTTGTCACAGAAAGCTAGAGAGCGTTGACTGTACAATGTTCTTCATTATATGTCATTTCATATTCTCCGTCCGGCCCCGTCCAATGTACACTTCTGAAGGAATTTATGGCGATAAAGTTTCGCACGTAATAAATGGATCTCATCGGGTTGGTAATTTTGGGATGATAGGCTCTGCCTGGTTCGGTGACACACTGTGGAATACTCTTTTTATGTTTGACCGAAAAACTTGATCAGGTTTGATTGCAGACTAAAAATGATAGCATATCCGAGATTGTTTGCACAATTGAATTCTTTAACTTGTTTTGACACTGAAACCAGTATATATCTGAGTATATATCTACATAATATTGAATGTTTTATAAACTGCTCTTTTTATAAACGTATAGGCCCAGTCTTAAACATGGATGGGCACCGGGTAGTTAAAATTTAATCGCAAAAATACAAAGAAAGAGAAAGAACATCATAGAAATATAAATAACACACATCGTATTGATATACATACCTGACCAGTTACTTGCTGCAAGTTGTTCTTTTACACGAACTTCATAATGTGTTAACCTCAGCGTCGTCTAGAAGTAGAGCCTGAGCACGCCCTATGTAAATTTTAAATGTGATAAATGAATGGGAAATGGTTTACTGGGCATTCAATTATCAAAATATATGCCTTGTTTATCATCATTTATTTAGTCATCGACGCAATCTCGATCTTTACTGGCGGATATATTTCAATTAAGAAAGGAAAACAAATATATTTGTCAGACAAATGTTTGGTGATATGATTTAATATGGACACAAGAAGAGGTAGGGTTTTCATATAAATTCGAATCGGCTGCTTCGGAAAAATGTCTGTTCTTCGGTTAGTGTCCATTAAGTTCAAAATGCATCATCGCTTACATTTATAATCAAAGCTCTGTGGGCGCTGTAGGCTTGTGGGGCTAAAGATGGCTTGCTGGATATTGACTTGGCATCATCTTGTGAATGAAAATAACAGTGTGACTTGTATTTCGATTTCTTTATGTCGGGACTGTACATAAATTCTGTTTTATTTGTTTAATGTATAGATGCACTACTTTCCGATAGCGCAGTTTTACAGTTGTTATCAGCACTTTTTACAGTTAAATTAGCTATGTACAGATAAATGGGGATGGTATTTTTTCAGTATATCTGAGAAACACTAAACTCAATTTGGAGAGGTATCTTAATTGAACTCGTTTAATCATTGAAATTTTGACCGTTGTTTAATTTCCAACAATAAATAATCGTAATAACGTTTATGAATTTTCATTAGGTTGATATGTAATTACTAAAGTTGGTTAAGAACACTCGGACAAGTTTGACAAAGTCTTCAAAAAATCAGCCAACGATGCAAAAAAATGTTTCCCTTTGTGATCTGTAAATAATGCTCCATTTAGCCGACAGCTGGTAAATGTATGTATATTCCCATGTAACGCAGCGTTTTACCATGGCTATTCATTATATCTATATAAGTGAAGTTTTCGACACATGCAATCATAAAAATGTTATCTTTGCAACAACGCAGGACACCAGTGACTAAATATTATATTTATGTCAGCTTAACTGTGACAACACGTAGACACCTAGCGGCAAAACGGGATATATTTGTATTGTTATGACATACATGAATTTTCATGGTAGACTTATGAATATGTAAGTACATTGTCGGTCATTCAACACCCATTGACCCCAGTTCAGTTCAAACTTTACAGTTGCGGAGACTAAATTATACACTGTCTCCGGTCATAACGCGATACGGTATATACTTATACATTTTGATATAGTTTTGTCTGTTCAAAGGTTTGAACGTATACAATGGTATGTCTGGGCTGGAGAGAAGAAAACGTTTTAATTTTTTTGGTTATCGTTTTTTGCATAGCTGACTGGCAATTTTATTTAGACTCTGAATAGCGCAATTTCGTTGTATTAAAAGGATATATAGCTACCGTGAGAGGCATGCATTTTCATTTGTTTTTGTACACATATTGTGTACTAATTAATTCTCGACATTGGCCGACAAAAGTGTTCACAACCACCACCGGTAAAATATGGCAGTTGAAAAGCACTTAAAATAGATGTTTGATATAAAAATCATACTCCTCTATCAGTTTGCCACATATTTTTGTTTCCACTCGGTGCATAGCTAATTTTGCAACATAATATGTTATTACCTCCAAGCTAATGTTCCTTATGTGTATTCATCTCGACCAGTGAATAACTGTCAATATTTCGAGTAACATATTTGATAAGAAACGCAAGGATATTAAGTACATGTCACGGTACAGGCTTTATCAAACTTGAGGTGGCCGGTAAGCTCAGTCGGGAAAGCATTCGCCCTGTAAGCGAAGGGTCTCGAGTTCGCGTCCCGGTAAGCTCAGTCGGGAAAGCATTCGCCCTGTAAGCGAAGGGTCTCGGGTTCGCGTCCCGGTCAGGGTGCACATTAAAGATAATAAAACTTTTACTAAATTTTACTATGAAATCTAGCTGCCCATCTCTTTCATATACCGTCAGAAATTGTGCCGACCATATTTTCAAATGGTAGTTCTTGTTTTCAAATTCCAGACACTACGATCACACAATTTGTATAGTACAACATATACAGTCCATCCTCTCCACAACAACACCAAAGGCAATATTAATTTTTGTTTGATGTGGAAATCGCCACTGAAATGTGTTCCTTATATCCGGAGTTTGTTATATCCATATAGCATTTTCATATAAAATAAAGAAAGAAAAAAAACTCGGGCAGAGAAAATTTGTTCCTTATATCTAGATTGTCGTTATATCCGGAGTCGTTATATACGGAGTTTACTGTACATCGGATGTAAAACTTCAATTCCTTTGGAACGCCTACTTTAATGAACATAAGGCGATATAATTGATTTGCTATGTATATGCGTATGATAATGACGTACCACAGCAATTCATCAACTAATTGAAAAAAAATACACTCCGGCTCAAATCCATCATTTGAGTTATTCTTTGTTTTATTCGACAGGCTAATGAAAAAAGACATTGCATTATATAACGCGTGTGACGTTGGCAAATCTTCTTGTAAGTGACAATGCTGAATCTGAAAGTATTTCAACGTGAATGAGGGTTTGCTAAAACAGTCTTTCCTAACTTATCTACATGTTCCATTAAGAATTAGTATTTAACTGTTTTATAACCTACCTAAAGGCTGAAAAAACTTTTGTTAAATACTAAATAAAATGTAATTATAGTGATGTCCAATTGCTGACACGGGAACTATTAAAGCGTGAGCTGTTTGACAAATCTAAGCAAAGATACTATACTGTCAAAGTAAATTGCTACTCACTGATTGGCTCATAGATTGATATACTTCTTTGAAATAACGTCCAGTAACTAACTGTCACTTCAGTTTTTCATCACTTTCTGGAAAAAATACATAAAAATACATAAATTTCGTATACTGAGGGCATCACAGACTGATGCCTATAAGTTCAGGCAAATTTCCAACGTCACTCTATACATTGTAGTTGGACAATCGGCACCACGGAAACCGGCAGTTAGTTACCTTCTATTTTCATTTCTATTGTTGAAACAGCTGGAATGAATTTACACCTTGTTACTGTGCACACATTACCAGTACTTTCAGTGCTTTGATTATTTTTTCCAGACTGCTGTGGTATGAAGACTCGGAGGATAACGATTAGCTTCACATGTTGTTTAACCATTTTGGTGTGTGTATTCCTCTACATTGACATCCAAGTACATCCGAAGTCAACCGACGCCCATCTGCATCTTTACTTCAGCTATTTCACAAACAAAAGCGGCAGCCCCAGTCGCCGAGGTAACTATAATTCCGAGCTGGCACAATATGCTCTGGACCAGACTATTGCAGACTTAAAAAAAACTAGTTTTTCATTCACCACAACCTCCAAATGTTTTTATTTATCATATTGTATGTAGAATATATGTCAAACTATATACATTTTAAAACGGCTTTTGAACAGAGCTTGCAGCTACTGGTAGCCCCCTATACAAAATCGTTTGATTTGTGTAAAGGTTGAAAAGACCTTTCCAAAATGTATAAGTTGACATACTTTCTATTTATATCGATGCCAATGGAGCTATATATAGCTTTTGTCAGCCGCTGACTTGTAGGCACGTGTAACGAAGCTTTATCATGAAAACACCGTCAAATTGAGCTAGGGAAGAATAATGTTATGTATAACAGCAACGGGCCCTCTGACAAACAGAAAACGGCAAAACTGTAATATCATGTTTGACTTTTCTGGTCGTATTGTTGAACAATCAACGGGTGCCGTTTTATCCGAAATCAAAAACACATTTTAATTAAGTATGGAATTGCAGAGGTCATACAGGTGGCGAATTAGAGTAAAAAATGCAATTTTGAGTCTTCAGATGACATCCGTACTTCCTACGTTCAGTAGCAGAGTAAACCTTCACTGTGCCTGGGTGACAACCCTGACCCTGACTATTCAGCCTCCAGATGAACCTCGGATCTTTTTTAAGATAATCTGCTTACACTCGCAGTGCACACCTTATTGCAGTTGATGTAGAGGGTTACTGCTATAATTTACAGCATTTTTTCCTTCGTTTATTTGAAGGTGATTTCATGATACAATTTTTAAAGTCACTATATAACTTTCAGGGGATGCTCAACTTTTTTCTGGGTGTATATTTCAATTTCATTTGGTGCGGCAGCAGATATCATCTGACGTCACCGGCTCACTGACGTCCAGTCGGGATTATAGCAGCGCGTCTAATGATTTAACGACTGTATATTGAAGAATATACATCTTAAAAATACAGCATTTCGAATACATTTTAACGTACGAGCAATTTATCTTTATGCTTAATTGTTGTCTATTAATCAACTTACAACTCGTTACTTGCAAATGGATATTTACATTGTTTCTATATATACTCAAGATCTGACTGAATATAGAATTTAACGTAGATACGTTAATGCAATTTCCTTGCCAGTAAGTTTATAAAAAAAGTTAATTCAAACTGCAAACTTTTGACTTTTTTGTGTGTTTTCTCTGTGATTATATAATATAGATATCAATGTTGTATAATACAATGGTGTGATAATGTATTTAGATCTACCTCTATTCTTTCATTTCAGACACGAAAGGAAATGATATAAATTTTATCAGTATTCTAAATCAGTCGTCTTCCTTTCATTTGCGAACGACAACCTTTAGTTACAATGACAATCTTACAAGAATACAACCAGATTTCCCGACTACCACTGCAGCAACAACTTTCGGCTCACGTGCACATATCATTGCCATAGTTTCATACATGCGCAGTGGCTCGACATTGACAGCCGACATTCTGCAACATTTCCCCGGATCTATGTACGTGTTCGAGCCGTTCCACTCTCTGGTTCTTCGGGCCCGGAAAGGACTTCCTTTGTATTATCTGAACGGTTCAACGAGGTAAGTAACTTACCCATTAATACAATCTCTGTGTTGCTCCAAACTTCGGCAGCTAAAGCCCGCTATCATGTCTTCTTCTAATACATATGGTAATGATGTTTACTTGTCATATGTACAAAAAGTCCTAGCGCTTCGTGTCACGGTAACAGAACTTGTCGAACTAAGAACGAATACTGAAATGTTCAAATGTGTTAACGGGTAATTTAAAACCGTTGTAATATTTCAATTTCAGACGGCTTAAAACAGAGAATATAACGAATGATGTTCTAAGATCGGAGCTACAGAAGTGGTTCGAGTGTAGATTTGCAGATCTTGATGTACACTCATTAACCGACAGCTTCCATACATCCTATAGCCGTTCCATGAGAGCGTTCAATCGTTGCTGGCGAACAAAACCTCGAACGTTGAAAACACTAAGAGAATGTCTTCCAAGAGCTATAGAGATGTGTAAAATGGCAAAATATAGACTGTTTAAATTCATCCGTCTGCCCATGACGGTGGTAAAATCTGTGATTGATATTTATCCAAAATTACAAGCCATCCATTTAATCCGGGACCCACGTGGCTCACTGACGTCACAAATTAAAGTAAATAATTTCACATGGGATCACATAGGAAATTTATCAAAGAAATTTTGTGAGAGAGTTGCATACGATATAAACACTACTGTATCTTTAAATAGGTACTATCCTAATCGTGCCAAAATTTTGCTGTATGAAAACCTGGCAGAAAATCCTTTAACAACTGCCGAAAAAATTCACAGTTTTACTAATATGCCGCGCTATAAATATATCACGAAATACATAACCAAACTAACTATGGGAGGCCGGAAAACCAATGGCTACTTCGGAAGTCTCAGACCAAATTCAACAAAAGCAGCGTACTTATGGAGAGAAAGCATTAAATACGAGCACGCGCAGACGATAGATGAAAATTGTGCAGACGTTTATAATTTTATCGGTTACCGGACGTTAAGCTCCGCTGAAGCTGTGCGGAATCATTTTTTACTGACACTGGAGACGCGAAAATCTCCGTTATTTATTCAATAATAAACAATATTAGCTCTGCTAGCTTTAAATACATACAACCTAGGTTAACATACAGCAACCTTTGCAAACACTATCCGAAGACGCTTATAAAAACAAAACATATGTTCATGGGAAAGTGTTTCTAGTTAATAAGATTTGAAAAACTAGACACAAGTTGAAATGCAGAAAATGCTAGAAAATTGGATATTACAAACGCTTAAAGTGATCAAAATGGATAACAAGAAAACAGTGCGCTGTTTCTGTTGATTCATATACATCTTAGCGAGGACTTAAAGATACATAGCTCTGTAATAATTGAAATATTTATTTTATTTTTCAGACTTTTTTTTATAAAGTCTATATCAAGGTAATAGCACCACGGTATGAGGATTTGCTTCCAAACGATGTTCTAGTACAGCATTGATATTTTCTCATCATCTTTGATAGAAACATGTCTTTTTTTACTATTCAGCACATGGGAATAACACCACTTAGCTGACCTAAACATTGAAAACGTCACTCGGATGTTTATGTCCCTGTTTTTAATTTGAATTGAAAAGTTTTGATAAAAACAATTTACAAGCGAGATAGAATCAGATCAATCTAGGGAAAGGCCATTTTTACTTAATTTCTCATTTGGCTTTTCCAGTGTTTTTTGCTCTCAAGTTTCACTGTATTTATGAAATCATAATATACTTATACCAGAACTTAAAACCCCTATCTATGACTGTACTTGGAAATTACAAGCTTGGCATTCAAAGTGCAACAACATTCAAATACATGTACTATAATTTGCAAATGCAAGCAATTTTAAACAACATTAATCTTGCACAAAGATTTGGCATATACTGCAACTATTTTACATAAATTATTAGATGTGCATCTTAATTATCCTTTATGTCAAACAATACATGAACACTTAACAACTGCAGTAATTTAAGCTTTTCTCGTTTATTTTCCAATTTCACA
>JAUMHA010162161.1:0-12147 GCA_032359765.1 Saxidomus gigantea
AGTGGTTACTGAGATATGTGCATGATAGTACTTAGCAGGCAAAACTTTAACCAAAGAAGCAACGCCGACGCCGACACACAAGTGACTGTAATAGCTCTCCATATTCTCCGAATAGTCGAGCTAAAAAGTGACGTTAAGCGATACTGTTGAAAACCTGACTTAGAGATCTTCAAAACATTCTGACAAATTTTCACCATAACTGGATGAGACGACCCTCACCCCCTTCATCACGATACTTCATGTCAAGAAATATAAAACACTGTAACACTTATGTAAATATCAAACGAAATAAAGTCTTGCTGCTTAATTAGCCTTCATTCCATAAAGCAATCAGCAGCATTATAACACTTTGATAAAAAGTACACCTCTTCATAATTGCTGCTGTTAAGTACAGTTAACAAAGTGCAAACACATCAATTAATTCCTTTCATCACCAATAATAAGCCATGCTGAAGTAATAATATTGATCATGTAGGACTGATTAGCTTTAGGCCACATCAGTCTACTGCCGTGACACACTTATTGAGATATGGGTACGTTATTAACCTGTCTAACTTGTTTGTATTTCATTTTGCATATCTTCTGCCTTTTAATGACGTATTAAAAGCCTTTTGTCAAAATATTTTTGGACTATCTAGCAATTTTCTTTCACGAGAGACAAAATGCAAATCAGTCCAAACTGGCCAATTTAAAGTATTCCTCAGCCATGAGGACAAACATTCCTAGTAACTTGTATGATGGGTTTGATTATGTGGTTTCTACAGTATTCACAAGGTATTGTAAATTGGGTAATATTCGTGATGATTTCATTTTTGCAATTTTCACGCAATACCCATTTCGCCTTATTAAAAAATCTCATAGATTTACTATTAGAGACTTAAATAAAACACTTACAGTAACGATATACCACTTGTAATGATACTGCAGTTGCAGTCCCGACTCGGGCCTTCTATATTTCATATACCTATACTCCGGATGTTACGATATCGCATGTAACAATATTTCGGATGTAACGATGGTAAACGAGTGACCATGGCCGGTGACCAAACGATAACAGGTAATCGATCAAATTATCGCACTAACTATTCACTGAATTTTAAGAAATTCAAACACATTTATAGTTAATTGCTTTTTCCTGAGCAAACTTAGATTTGAGGTAAATGTCTTTACTAATAGTAAATTGTACATGCATTTTCTTTCCGTATAGAAAAAGCACGGAGCCTCCTGGTCGAAAGAGAACACTTTTATAAAGCCACTCAGTACAAAATGATCTGTGAAAAACCCAAGACAATGCTGCTGATTTTCAGAATGAAACTTACGTAGCACCATTTTAAAGTCGGGATGCTATCATAAAAGCGTATGAAACTAGGACATCCAGTGCGGCTAGAATTTGAAAATGATCAGACATGCAAATAACACTCCTGTGGAAGAGGCTTTACCTTGGTGGTGTACTGTAAAGATGCGAGATCACCGAATAAAACATTTGATGATAATGACACACATATATGTATATATTATTCGTATACAAAACTTGTTCTATATTATAAGTTTTACACCTCTTTAATCAAGCATGCTAACTCTACTTTCGGTTTCGGCGGATTGGATACAACGATAATCGGATGTAACAATATAAATTCTACGGTCCCCTGAATATTGTTACAAGCGGAGTTTACTGTATAATGATTGGGTATTATGTAGCTTCTTCAGCATTCACAATGGCTTTCTTTGACTTAACCAGGTGACCAAGTTTTCCATAGTTGTAACAGTTTTCAAACATGACATAGAGATCATCAAGATGTGTGACCAATTTTCATGAAAACTGATTAGTATATGAACAGATAAAACAATCTCACTCACCAGCTCTTCTTTAGCACTTAGTGCTTTAGTGAGCTACTTATGGTTACTGAGACTATCCCATGATGGAAAGTTGCTTGAAAAATCAAAGACCATCATTTTCATTTAATTCAGTTATTTACCAAAACTGATCGTCTGCTGTTACTGAAGACTTAAGTTGTGTTTAAATCAATCCCAAAAGTGGCAACAAAGATATAAGCATGACAGTAGACTGCATGCAAAATTTAAACCAAAAATTGTCTTTAACAAAATTTTCCAACATTAAACAAGGGCTTATCTATCTTACTTTATGGCTTTATACCCTTGAAAACTTACAGAAAGTTTCAAATCAGTCCAATGATTAGCTCCTGAGACATGACAGTACATAGAAGCTTTGACACAAAACTTCCTAAGTTGACACCAACCTAAAGGCAACTACAATAACCTTACTTTTTGAACAGACAAGCTTAAAAATTTTCATTTGAAAATTTGGATTTACTACAAAGGCACAGAAATATCTTGCATAACAGAAGTTCTATCATATAAGGACATTTTCAGAAAAGTAAGAAAATGCATTTATTGATATTCTCAAGCTTTTGACAATATCCTGTCAAGTTTTTTCTCAAGATACAGACAAGCTAAAAATAACCCGTCTGAAGATGTAATAAAGAATTCTATGTGAAGCCGTACCATTATTACAGAAGACAAGTTTGTTATTTGATTGTATTACCTTCACAGCTGACACCCTGCTTTCTGGAGACTGGCACCTTTCCAAAGCATCTGCCCAAGTCAACGTTTTCTTCCTCTGAAAAAAGAAAAAAGATTTAATTTAAGGATAATTATATTAATGACCAGAATGAGAATACTTGCAGACAATTTTCAATTTCAAAGTACACATCAGTATTTAGTTTATACTAATTTATTTAGTTCGATTGTAAAGATGGGGAGGTATGGTCATGACGTCAGTAGGGCTCGAACATGCAACCTCCGGAAAGAGCCGCAGACACCTTTACCTCTACAGCACTGTTCCCCTCAGCTTTTTCAATGTACTTGTGTAAATTCAATATAGTTTTAACAAGTGGCAGATTTGTTTTTACCTTTCAATGCAGAAACTAATGAAAAGAAAAATATACTAATAAACTAACGCATATTTTTATACTACTCAGATTAAGAAAGTGCAAACATATTCAAACAAGAAAAATGCCAGAAAGAAAAAGCTGTTTTATTTTTCAAAGACAGTTCTACCCCCGTTAATTTGTGACGACCGTTCATGGTGGCTGAAATTTGCAGATCAGTTTGACAAAAAAAACAACTTTTTTTAGTCTTTCAAGCAGTCACAGATGGCCCTATATTACATCCATTGCAGCTTAGTGAAAATTTGAAGCCCACGAGGGGAGCAGTGCTGTAGAGGTAAAGGTGTCTGCGGCTCTTTCCGGAGGTTGCGGGTTCGAGCCCTACTGGCGTCATGACCATACCTCCCCATCTTTACAATCGAGCTAAAATAAATTAGTATAAACTAAATACTGATGTGTACTTTGAAATTGAAAATTGTCTGCAAGTATTCACATTCTGGTTAAAAAGACAAATTGAATGTGTTTGCTCTTTTAAAAATGCAGCCACTGATATATCACAAGTATTTCTTTAATAATAGTATAATTTATAACTGCTGACGGTCATAAAAAATTATGAAACTTTTCTAAAAATAGGTAGTCATTTCATAACACTAAGGTACAGGAATTGACCCAATGTTTCAATCCAGTACCCACACTAGTTTTGGATATTTCTTTGCTAAGATAAGAGGGATAATTAGCCATAACTCGTTTAAGGGGAATGGGACTTGGTGCTAAAACCATGCTCACTGACCCTTAAGGCCAACATAAGGCTTCCACTCGAAATCTGTATAAGGCCGATTCCACAAACTGTTAGCGTCTTGTAAACAGCACGCTGTCTCAATATAGGGAACAATTTTTGTGCCATTTCCATTCAAAATCTTTAGATGCATACAGCCTGGAAAGGGTCTTATGTGCCCATTGATTTCCTTTAATCTCTATGTATGACCTTGACATTTCAACTATGGATCTGAAACTTGTGCTCAACATGCTGCCACATTGTGGTGATCATCTGTTACAAGTCAATTCAAAACCCTTCACTGCAAGAAGAAGTTACAGTCTGCAAAAGCTCATCCAGACGGATGATTCGCGTCTGAACACACACACTGAGCCTCCATTGAGAAAACTATGGGGGTCAAGCCCCGCTAGAAGGTTGACTCAAAAAATGGACATAACTTTGTCAAAAAACGAGTCCACTAGTAACTTAAATCTAAGATATGCATTGTACTATATTTACAGATGTACCTTTGCATACAAAATTTTAACCTTAGTGAGACAATGCTGCTGACGTTGATACCAGGGTAAGTAGAATGGCTACAGCGACTTTTCAACTAGAGAAGATAAATAAAGTCTTTACCTTAATGGTAGAGCCAACAGTACCAGGTAACATACTACTGTAACAGCTCTTTGGTGTTGATACCTCAGCATTTGACTCCTGTATATAAATAGACACATTGAAAAACACTACAAAGTGTAACATGAATTCCGAAAAAACATCGCAAATTTGTATTGAATAAATAATAATTTCAAACTGTTGCAGAAATAATTATGTTATTCTGTTAGCTTGACACTGGAATGCTTTTTGCTACTACAAACAAGAGGGCCATGAGTGTCCTATATCTCTCACATGAGTACCATTGCTTCAATAGACAAGAGAGTATCAAAATGTCATGACCAGCAGAGGACAATTTTGAAATCTGCTTGCAAAACTGTACAGTGTACACACTGTCTAAACTGATTCAACTTTTAACCCCAGTTTACACCAAGTTTCAACCTTGTCCTAGAGTTCATCCATACAAACAATCTGACCTATTTTCATTTATTAAAAAATATGGCTTCTGTAGTGTTCCAAAAGGTTCTTATGCTATTTGGCAGGGTGACCTAGTTTTTTTTACCAAATGTGACCCAGCTTCAATCTTGATCTAGAGTTTATCAAGACAAAGATTATGACCAATTTTCAGGATGACTGGGTGCAAAAAGTGGTTTCCAGGGTGTTCAGAAGGTTTTTCTATGATTTGACCAGGTGTCCCTAGTTTTTGATCCAACATGATAGTTTCAATTCTGACATGAGTTTATCAAATACCTTTTAAGGTGATAAGCTACAAAACGTGGATTCTACAATTTTAACAAGATTTCTATAACTTGACCTGATGACCTAGTTTTGACCCCACATGACCAAGTTTCGAATTTGACCTAAAAATCATTTCATGCAGATTTATTAAAAATATGGCCTCTGGAATGTTCGCAAGATTTTCCTTTGATTTGACTGGGTGACCTGATTTTTGACCCTATGTGACCCAGTTTCTATCTTGACCTAGAGATCATCAAGCTAAGTGGCTGCACTGTGCTCACCAAAGTTCATACAAGAAGAAAGTACACCAACCTTTGTTAAAACCTCCTTTAAAATTGGTGATTTTGATGGTGTTTTCTTTGTCTTCCAGAATTTCCTAATATCTACACCTTCACCAAGTCTACTCTTGCTAGGTGTTTTCTTGTTTGGTGTTTCCTGTCCTGGTGTTTTCTTGCTTGACACTTCCTGCAGCAGAACTCTAGAGGGAGTGACTGGCGTGGCTACCTTCAGTGGAAGCCTCTGAGGTTGCTGCGGGGTATTTGTGTTCTGTTTCGGGGTGAGCGATCCAGTGACAAGAACCCTCCTAGGTGTATGCTGTGGGGTTACAACAGACTTCAAAATACGCTGAGGTGTAGATTTTGGAGTCTGCTCATCAGCTTGCATTAGCTTTACTCTTATAGGAGTAGCACACAAAGGCACTGACTTGTCCTTAATAGGCGTCTCACTGACACTTTCTGTAAGAGGAAAAAAGCAAAGTCAGCAAGAGCTGGACTATTCTCAGTGCTTGCCAATTAAACAAAACTTTTGTTAGTAACAGGTAAAACAAGAATCTGTGTAAATTCAAGGTGTAAATAAGGGCTGCACGTAGCAAGATACTAAACTTAAGTTATTATTTAAGTTATCAAACTCAACTGTTTGTTACCCCTGAACACTACAGAATAGTTTCAAATTAATACTTTAAGTGGTTACAGAGATATGTGTATGACAGTGCCTTGCACACAAGACATTACCTAGGAATTTCTACTCTTGCTTACAGCCGAGAGTCATGATGGTTCAGAAGTATTCCAGCTTTCAAAGTAATGTCTCAAATGGTTAAGTCAATTAGTGGACTGGTACTAAAAACTTAACCAAGATTCTACATCAAAAAGGGCCACAGTTCAAAAGAAATCCATGACAGAATTACCGTCTGCTGCATACATGTTTTGGTTATGTTGGTAAACAAGTATTCCAACTTTTAAAGTGATATTTTAAATGGGTACCATCCCTTACAGACAGGGGTTCATGATGCAAACAAGTTTTAAAGTTTCATAGCAATATCTCAAAATGTTGTGGATTTAACCCAGATTCAATGTATTAAAAAGCCCATAATTCTGACAAAAACATCCTCTAGTGTGATGATCGAGGTAATGATGGTAAATAAGAAAAAAGTATTGCATGTTTCAAAGGAATATCTGTTATGGTCACAGCAAAGTGGCGTGGTATGGAAAAACTTTTACCAGACTGATACTGAGGTGACTACGACATGTCCCCTATTCTTTGAGAAGTTAAGCTAAAATTTCAATGATGAATGGACAAAAGAAACAACTGACATACACAAGCCATTCAGTGCCATTTTGCTTTCAAGGCAAAAAAATTTAGCTGTGATCAAAAATGAATGACCACAGAATCTGACGTTGACCTTGAGCTGATGGTAAATGGGATTACAAATTATCTTGATCAGATGACCTTTTCACCAAAATTGCATGAAAATCCTTTATGTGTAAGAGATACAGAGTGCAACGTTCCAACCTATGACATTATGTTGTGTCCTTGAACCTGGTGCAGTAAAGTCGAAACATGAGTTTGCATGATGTCATGCCATGTTGACCCCAGTTGAAATGAAAATCCTTTAAAGCTTTTTGGAACTATGGAGTGAACAAGAAAATTTAAAACAACCCCATACTCCCCCCCGATAAAATTTCACAAAAATCTGCACCATCTGCAATTGTGAAGATACTCACAGGGGAAATTGCTAGGATAAGCATGTCTTCATTACTAACCTGGTCCATTTGTCTTCATGTCATTATCATTCTTCTTTTCTTCAATCTTTTCCTTCTTTGGCACCCTACCTGGAGTTTGTTGGATTCTACCTTGGCCTGGATTCAATTTAGGCTTCTGTGCTGAGAGACTGACACGCCCTGGGCCCTGGGCTGCCAAACTTAACCTTCCTTGATCTGGATTCATGTCAATATGATGAACCTGTTGTGAAGGTTTAAGTGCTGCGAGGCTAATTCGTCCTGGCGGCTGGACAGACAAGCTCATCCTTCCAGCAGTGAGAACACCGGCATTAATTTTTGTACCATTTTTCTCATAAAGACTGACTCTCCCCGGGGGCTGGGCAGTCAAACTTGGTCTTCCAGGTGTCAGAGCAGAAAAGCTGAATCTATCAGAGAAAGCAGGGGCCAGACTTTCTCGACCAGGTGTCAGTGCTGATAGACTCACTCGACCTGGAGTTTGGGGCTGACCATTTTGTCTGTATGCCGTTAAATTGTCCTCCACAGCATGGTGACTATCAGTCACTTCCTGCAAGAAATATAACACAAAGTAAAACATCAGATGCCAGCCAGAAACACTTTGTATGAAAAAAAAGAGACTTCATCGAGTTTGATGTTTTTCGATATAGAGAAAAGTTCAACTCCTACAACATCTCCTCTTGTTTACAATAAAATAACAAAGAGAAACAATTTTGTGAAAAAAATGGAGTATGCTAATAATACGCATGCATCCTTTTAATAGTGAAGTAATCTATGAAGTTTCACTGAATTCAAGTAAATGGTTCCCGACAAATAGCCTGCACCGATGGAGACCATTGCTATATCTGCTAAAGGATAAACAAGAGGGCCATGATGGCCCTGGATTGCTCACTCGGGGGCATGATTTGAACAAACTAGGTAGAGGACCATAGACAATGGTCCATACCAAATATCCAAGATAATTGCCTAGCAGTCTTGAAGAAGAATATCTTGTAAGTTTTTCCTTTTGGTTGCCAACACAAAACTGCACAAGGACAACAGTCCAAAAAGGCAATAATTAAAGAGAAATACAATGTAGGGTTATGTTACTTGCATTATTGGTACGAGTTATTGTTTAATAGTGGTAAAATGTTTCCAAGCAAATTTTAAGCAATAACTAATATGTTTCCAGAGATACTGAGTGGATGTACTTAGATGCAACATCAATGCCAAAGACACTCAATAAATGACATTTTTATAAAAAAAAAAACCAAATGATTTAACAAGTATGATGCAATACAATTATGAGACAACTTTGCTTTGCAATCTTGCCTTTTATCATGTTTATATACTAAAAACTTTAAATAATTTTCTAGAGTCTGGAAACCTATATGTCTAAATGCTAGAGGTCTGGAAACCAATATTTCAAAGTGTTTAATTGCTCAGCAAGCAAAATCAGTAATTTCCAACATTAAATAGTTGTTAATAAAAAGCCCTCGAAAATGTATTTGGTCTGAAAAAAAAACCTGCTAAAGTTTGTAGCATCACTATTGTGTGACATTTATCTAAGTACTAAGATCATCCAAATGTTAACATTATCATGTATGCGGACTGGCATGTAACTTTTTATGAAAAGTATAAGGGTGGTGCAGTAGTGGAGTGGTTAACACTCAGGACTACCAATCCAGAGGTCCCTGGTTTGAATTCCTGCCAGTGCCCTGGAAATTTCAGAAATATTTTTCAGTGTTTCTCTTCAATCCAAAGATGAACTTGTTAGAAACCCAGAGGTAGTCTTGCCTGTATCGGTTCTAACAACGGGCAGGTAAAAGAACCAAAGGGTCTATTCGTAAGAGCTAGGGTCTAGTACCTGGATTCCCTTTTATCTGATAAGTGTATGTAAGTCCAAAAAATGAAATTAGTTAAGACATGCATTACACACTGTAAAGCATAAACTTTGCAAACAAACCTTCACTTTCTTCAAAACACGCTGAGGTGTTTGGGCAGCAAGAATGTTTTGTCCCGGTTCCACTTCCTCACCAACCTTTGCCAGTCGTCTTGGAGTCTGGGCAACCATACTACATCTGCCGGGTGCACTAAACAGATCAGGAGGGCGTACTCTGGTTCTACCTGGTAGACTCTGACGGGCTGTCAATCCTGGAGTCACTATAACACACAAACATTCTTTTCTGATGTAAAAAGTATTTGGAAACTTCTGATTGGCTGATTTAGAAAAACTGGTTCTTTTCAAACCAATGATCTAAGACAGAATTCAAACAACATTTTTTTATAAGACAGTATGGTCAACTATTCAAAGTGCTTGCCACAAACAAATTTAGTAAGTGAAACAAGGGGGCCATGACGGCCCTATTTAGCTCACCAGAGTATCATTGCACTTTAAATAAGAAAGCAGGTCAAAAGGTCATAACTAAAGTCAGTCTTAGGAATTTTGGAAATGTTTACAAAACTCCACAAATAGTCAAAATTTCATCTCTCTAGCTTTATAAACAGGAACTATGCCAAAAGTCAAGGTCAAATTTAAAATCTGCATTTAAAATTGTACAAATGGTTCAATTTTTATTGCTGTAGCTAAAAAACCCAAAATGAAAACTTAATGATACCAAGATATGCTTATCCCTTTTCTCTGCTAGCAAGCTGTACAATATACTTCATATCACTAGCTTTTCAGTAGTTTATTTATATACAGATAGAATATTTCTGGATACAGTTATTGTTCTCAGTGAAATTTCAGCCTCTTATCAGCCTGTACCACAGATATGTGCCACACAATTTTTAGCATCAATAAAAAATGTCATTCCAGCCTCAAATAAGCAGAGTAATAGTAAGTTTAGTAGAGTGAGATGCACACTAAAGGTACCAGTACTTCTTAAGTCATGAGCACTTTGCTTCTTCAATCAGGGGAGTACATGATACTACATCCTGATATTTCAATGATGTCCTTTTCTACTTCAACTAAAGCATGAGCTGCCATGAGGGGCTGTACTAACATTACTACAGCACTGAGTTTGATTTATTCTTGCTTGTGACATTAGCACCTAAGCTCAATTCTTGCACAAGACATAAGCACCTTAGCTCAATTTCTGCTTGTGACATTATTACCTTAACTCAATTTCTACTTGTGACATTAGCACTTAAGCTCAATTTCTGCTTGTGACATAAGTACCTAATCTCAATTTCTGCTTGTGACATTAGCACCTTAGCTCAATTTCTGCTTGTGACATTAGCACCTTAGCTCAATTTCTGCTTGTGACATTAGCACCTTAGCCCAATTTCTGCTTGTGACATTAGCGCCTTAGCTCAATTTCTGCTTGTGGTATTAGCACCTTAGCTCAATTTCTGCTTGTGGTATTAGCACCTTAGCTCAATTTATGCTTGTGGTATTAGCACCTTAGCTCAATTTCTGCTTGTGACATTATCAATTAAGCTCAATTTCTGCTTGTGACATTAGCACCTTAGCTCAATTTCTGCCTTACCTCCTTGGAAGGTGACACTCTTCTCTACCCCATATTTAAAACAGAAGTCAGTCTTTGATGGCGTCAGCTTCAAGTTTAAACTATCATCTGCAACAGGAGAGGTCAACATTATGGTAATAGAACTTTAATAAAAAAAAATCTACCTGATGCGATGCATATTTCTGTTCACAAGTTTGGAAACATAATTCTAGCAGCATTTTATCATTTTCATAAAAACCTGTGACATAGCTGAACATTTCATATTTGCAAAATAGTTTTAGCTAAAGTAATCATAAACGTCAAATGATCTATTTTCATGAGACTTTAAACACTACTCCAAATACTCCTGCAGTAATTATGATGCTGATTTAATTTAACATATAGGGTAAATATTATACGTTACACTATGAATTTTCATTGAAATGCAAGGTAAAATATTAATATTTAACATGTTTAACTTCGCAAAAATAAAACATTCATCAAAAAATAATGGTATACACTACATAGTAAAAGGATCTTTAGAAAATTTTACCATTTCTGAAATTTGCGCCTGTACACTGTCGTTTAGGCTTTGGTTGTCTGCTTGATGCTTGTGTTATAAAATCATCACATGCTTTACGGAAATTATCCACACAAGCCTTAGTGCGAGAAGGGGCAGTTGATTCTCTCTGTGGCTGGAAAAAAAGAGTGAGGTTTGGCTCAGATTTAGACTAAAAAGCTTTTTTCTTTCTTTGTTTCTTTGGGTTGATGCATTTGTTCACAAGATTTCAGTTGTGTACATGCAGGCAGCGTTACCTAACCTTCCATCCCGAGGATACCAGTACTAGACTTTCATGTTCTGTTAGAAACTACCAACTTTTTCCCAGCAATATTTACATCAATCCTAGGCCTTAAACCTATGACCCTCAGACAGTAAGCAATCTAGATTGCTTGCAACCCAGTCAGTTTAATCACCAAAGCAAAGAGGCCTTTATGAGATAATATGGACAAGTAGCTGATTTTCATCATGTTTTTGAAAGCCTTTGGCAATTTTCCATTGTTAAATAGCCTTTCGGATGGTATGTGACTTTGTGGCAGGTGCTTACAACAATTTAATCATGAAGTCCCTTATCTCTACAAATAATCCACTGTACATGTACTTCTAATGACAAGAGGCTCAAAAACAAATCAGATCAAAATGTAAGGTCAAGGTAAATCTCTATAAAGATAAATTTAAGTGGCCATTTCAAAGTTGTGGCTGTTAAGTACATCTGTCAATTGAAATCTAAGTTTACATTTATTCTTTGGGATATGCAGTACTGGCTCCTACATTGTAAGACAGGCAAATCATGCCAATTGTTCTTTTAAACCCTTGTTGTCCTGATAAATTCCTTAAAATGGACTTGTCCGCATTTTAAATTAGTTTTCTCTGAAAATTTAAAAAAAAAAGGGACAGTGTAGACAATGATAAGACTGCAAAAATGTACAGGCTGATCATGACCTATACTTGTCCAACAGGCAAATACCTGATCATGACCTATACTGGTCCAACAAGCAAAAACCTGATCATGACCTATACTTGTCCAACAAGCAAAAACCTGATCATGACGTATACTTGTCCAACAAGCAAAAACCTGATCATGACGTATACTTGTCCAACAAGCAAAAACCTGATCATGACGTATACTTGTCCA